>CAJUYI010006813.1:0-13094 GCA_910591695.1 Galerucella pusilla
ATTAATAATACAATAACTGTTATCTGTTCCCAAATTGTAAATTTTTTTTTATCGTGTTTCACATCGTTCTAATTACCAAGAAATTAACAATAATTTGAAGCCTACGAATAATAACAAATCTGTATCCAAAGAAATTGCCTGGTTTTGATTTTACTTGATTTTTATTTTACCCTCATACAGACTCCATCAACCATATTATTGGTATTTTGTAACAGTGTTAATAAATCTACTTGTAAATACTCACAATAGAGGTCTTGACAATTAATTTGAGCATACAATTTGTGAAAATAGGCAGTTTTGAGAACAAGAGAACCAAAAACTTGATATAAAACTGTGACAAAAGCAGTTTACTCTCATCATTTATAGTCAAGGAGTTTTCGAGGTCGCTGATCACGATTATGATGTTGAAATTGACCCCCCGGACACCTGGGGCTCAGGAACGCCGATGAACCTCGTCTCCGTGGGACTCTCCAAGAAATCACGAAGGGAACGAGAAAAACTCCGCGCCCGGGGGTTTTTCGGGTGGCTGAATTCAAATATGGCATCGGTGAAGCCCCCCCCGGACATCTGGTGCCACCGAACCTCGATCTAGACATCATCCCCGAGAACTTTCTTGACAATATTGATAAAAGCAGCCCGGAAATTATTGAATGCGTGTTTTTTGAGGCGCTAAATCACGATTTCACGTCGAAAACGACCCTTCCACCACCTGGTGCACCGGAAGCTGCGCTTGAACATCGTCTCCGATGGTTTTCCAAATAAAATCGAAAAAGACTAACTGAAAATCACCCCATAATTTTGTTTGGAAAACCCTCGGAGACGATGTTCAAGCGCAGGTTCCGGTGCACCAGGTGGTGGAAGGGTCGTTTTCGACGTGAAATCGTGATTTCGCGTCTCAAAAAACACGCCACCAATAATTTCCGGCTATTTTTATCGAGTCTTTTTTGTGCTTTATCCGCTCGACTATAAGTACTATTTTTATAGGAGTAGAGCATTATTGTTGCTATTAGCATTTAGTTCCAAGTTTTTTCTGTACATCAATCTACCCTTTGATCCCAAAAGTCCAACAGGCAAGTGCGTTCGTTTGCGGATAGCCCGTAAGTTCATAGTGTCTGGGAAAGAGCCGAAAGACCACTTTTACGTACTCGCAGGACCTTGGGGTAATGCCTTCCGCCCTGTGATGCTGTATCTAAGTGAATTAGCGGTGTGAGTATGAGTGGGGTTGCTGGGTAATCAGCCTACTTTAGGTACCAGATTCTACGACCGTACCAGCCCACGGGGGTAGGTTCGTCAGCAAGCGTTTGAGGTGCCGGACCTCCTTTACGGAGGCACTAGTATACGAGCTTAGTTGGCGTTCTGATGGCTGGTGGGGTCGTAACTATGACTCTGCATGGACAAAAAACCTCTTGCTTCAAGTGCCTTCCTTCCCTCATTTATTATTGTCAATTTCTTGTCAATTTTCACGATGCAAATATCTATTTTCAGTGGAATTTTAAAATTTCATTTATAATGGACACATTCCGCAAACGTAAGTGTTGAAACTATCTCACTATAATATGATAATTAAAAACGATTCCTTTAATTAACTACTAGTTTTTTCGATATAAGCGCACAATAATGTACAGTAGGTTCTTTTTTTTTGCTAAGGACATTTACATTTAATACTATTTTATTTTGTTAAATTTGATCAAAAGGTACAGACGATAGAAACGGAACATCGTGTACCGAGTTTAATAAATATTTACAAACTAAAAAATCACGTTAAAACTTAGATCTCAACATTTCTGCGTGGCAGCCAAGTACATATAATATTGGGCTAAAGATAAAAGATACACCATGTTACTATTTGTACCTTTTTCGTAGTGGATTTGTCGTTCTTGTTGACGGGCGTTGTCTGCTGCAACTTTAAGAAGACCTTGAATGTTCCTTAGAAGAGTCTCCGTCGAGGAAATACTAGGATCGGGAGTCGGACCGTTTGCCGAAGCCACAGCACTGGCTAAGGTCGAATAGTTAAGAGCGGTTTGTTGAGGATCATTTCCAGGTGCCGCTGGAAGAGGCAGATCACCCTCATCCATATCTGTAAATAAACGGTTAATATTAGAACTACAAATACATGAAAAAAAAGATCGAAGCATGTTTTAAATAAACTGACCAATCTTTTTTTAACAAACGTAATCAATCAAGACTCTTACCAAACGAAAAGACCATTAGCGCTACCCGGGGGAGCTAATACACATAAATGTATAGCCTGGACATTTAACAGTCTTGAAAGAAATCAAAGTAAGTCATCACTAGAGCATGTCAGTGAACCATCTATCTACTTTGTGTTGTGCCACATTAGTTTTCCTTTTTTACCGTGACTTATATAAACAAATTAAGTCTTGTTGTTTCATCATCACACGCAGTTCTCTAATCAACGTTGATTTATTTGACGATTGTATTGACAGGCGTGTTAGATTTGCATATTTTATACAATTTAGATGTGCGTAATTTATTGTTTTCAAAAATTAACAGTATAGATCAAGTACTCACTCGTTCGAACGAGTTCTGATTGAAATTAATAAATACGTAAATAACGTGTGAAAAGTTAATTGCTATAGTAATATTTATTTTACTGTCAACTATGCAAATGATTCTTCATTAACGACAACTTTTTGTAACTAAACGTGCCTTACACAATTTTATCATGAGAATGCTATAAACCACAGCGGAATAATAAGAATCCTAAAATAACGAAATCTTCTCATTTCGATCACACTCTAAGGGTATTCAAAAACACAGTAATAAATTAAACCCCGAAGATGTTTTTCTAAAAATGTCAGTCGTCAATTATTAATGATCTGTGAAGAGCATCTGACCTTAGGTAACATTAGTCTCATACAAATTAAACGAGATTTTCAAATCAATCCGTTCAAAATCGAAATCAATGATTTTTTTTCTTACAAAACGACAGGTATGAATGGGTGTAATGAAATAGCACAAAGCGTATAAGGCTGGAAAACTAATTATGAGAGATTATTCATTAAATTCAATGGGCGCTAGAAACTATACAGGGTCCCACGACAGAACACCGTGTATAGTAATACATTTTTAAAATCTACGTAAAATTTTAGTATACTTTTGTCTGAAAACTTTTTTCGAAGCATGCGTATTTTTTGAGTTATTTATTTTTTGTAAAAAAATTGACCGTTGCAGACCCTTGTAAATTATTTTTTTACGAGGATACCCTTAAAGATATGAAAATGGTTTCTGTTCGGTTGCTTTTGGCAAGGTCACACCTATTTGAATCTATGTTGAAAATTTTTTCATTTTATACAGGGTGTGTATAAAAAGTGTTCAAAGTTTAACTTCATAAATATCAAATTTCTTTATTTTTTTAATATAACCACCCGGTTTTTTCCACTTTAATGCATTCAGAAAAAATAATGCTAATTCATGTAGATATACTTTCCTATACCTAAACCTTACCGTTATCCAGATATTAAATGTTTTCTGTAAATTTTGAGAGATGCAAATAAAGCACATATGTTCTTGTAACTACTTTTTCATATTTACCATGTATTAAAAGCAAATTTACATAATCTTTTTTATTTCTTAGTGCTTGTATCAACGGGTCAAAATAAAATTTAGACCACACCTGCATCTCTCAAAATTTACAGAAAACATTCAATATCTGGATAACGGTAAGGTTTAGGTATAGGAAAGTATACATGAATTTGCCTTATTTTTTACCCCTGAACGCATTAAAATGGAAAAAACCGGGTGGTTATATTTAAGAAAATAAAGAAATTTGATATTTATGAAGTTAAACTTTGAACACTTTCTATACACACCCTGTAAGAAAAATTTTTCAACATAGATTCAAATACGTCTGACCTTTCTAAAAGCAACTGAACAGAAACCATTTTAATATCTTCAAGGGTATCTTCGTAAAAAAATAATTTGTAAAGGTCTGCAACCGTCAAATTTTTTACAAAAAAATCAATAACTCAAAAAGTATGCATTTTTCGAAAAAAGTTTTCAGACAAAAGTATACCAAAATTTTACGTAGATTTCAAAAATGTATTAATACACAGGGTGTACTATTCAAAATAAAAAAGTTGCAGTCGACTTCCGGTAGAACCGGAAGTCTGCCATCTTTGAAAATATTTTAGTTAAAAAGATCGCATCCGACAACCAAAACGTCGAGATTTTCATGATTTTACTATAAGTATTTTGCCATATACAGATAATTTTAACTCGTCGTGGGACACCCTGTATAAGTGTCTTGACTGATTGATTTTATCAAGCACGATATTTAAATAAAAAATATAGATCGGGAAAATAATGAAGATATACCTTGATCTTTATCGTCCTCATCGTCAGGCTCGGAGATGTTATCTTCGTCCTCGTCTTCGACGGCAGATCTAGGTGATCTCGGTGAAGGAGGTACATCGGGTCCATCAGCTTCGCTCCCCGAATGATCAGCATCACCCAGAGAACCTGCGCTGCCACCACCGCTTTTTGAAAGGTTTAAAACTGGACTGTGTTCTGTTGGTGATACTGAAACAAAAAAGAATATTCAAACTCAACTATTCAAGGATATAAAAATATCCAAGATAACGGTAAGTAAATTTCTCTGTCACAATAATTAACTGTACAATCCTTGGAAATGAAAATTAACTGTGGAGTCGGTGTCCATAAGAGGAGCATGTGCCAACGACATAAAAAGTTAACTATCACCATTCGTGAATTTAATTAATGGTTATAAAAGTGGAATTCGACTCGACGGACCCCGGCAACACAAACCAATCTAGTCGGTAATAAATTACGTAGAGGGTCACAATTAAATACGCATATGCAGAAATTGAAACGAATAACCCGGACTTAGAGCTTCGAAATGAATCGGTGTATGTGTGTACGGTCTTTCAGTTCAACGCTTGAAAACATCAATCTGGATATGGTGCGGATGAACCCTTTTTGGATTTATTGCCTGTTATCCGGTCAAAAAAAATACAACAACACCGATCTTGCAAATTGCGAACGATTAAAGTTGTATAAACTCGTTTTTAAAAAGGATTAATTAATAAAAAAAGGTAATAAAAGAAAGGGAAACATTTCATGTTTTCGCTTCCGTTTCGATTAATATCTAAAGATTGAATTTTTAATTTATTAAAAATATAGTAGGAATATAAAATGCGAAATACTTACAATTTCTCGGGCTAAGATCTCGAGGTTTATGGTCCAATAGATGGGATTTATCTGGATCGATACGCTCTTCTCGTAACCTGAAACAAAAAAATAAAAGTTTATATATTGATACAGAGTTTTATAAAAACATACAAGAGAGGGAAATGAGCGAGCTGATGCAGCAGCCAAAACTGCAATTCAGAATCCTAGTGCCATCAAAGTCACGAGAGCTATGATGACAGACATGAAAATATTTATCAAGACATCGGTTAATAACGCTTGGCGCTTGGCAACACCAGTGGTCCCAATCTAACGATACACTTAGGGAAGTGAAAAGAACAGTTAAACCGTGGAAGGTCGTTCCAGAAACCAGGAAAGAACAAGTCATTCTGACCCGTCTCAGAATAGGTATGAACACTTAATGATACTTAATTACTAAATCTGAACAATCCCTAGTACAGTGTGTCAATGCCCTTTAACAGTCAGGTATGTATTAATAGATTGTCCGCAGTATTCATAGGCTGGGCATGAACATGGTATGTGCTCCGCAGTTTCCGTCCTCCAAATTACAGAATCGACAGTCCGAGGTCTGAACCAAACTCATCTTCTTTAAGTGGTAATTTAGTCTACAACGTCCTGTAAGCAATCCCGACAGAATGCGTAGGTTTGTTCTACTCCATTCCAGGATCTGCTTATTTTTTGTACTCGAAGAGTAGTATCAAAGATTACAGAATAAAAATATAAGATGTTTCACTCGTTCGAATTTATCGCGTAAAGCACCGATGCCGCTGGTGACTTGGCTGGTACAGTACGTCGCACGTCCTTACTTGCATTTAATTTGACTATACGGGACGTCGCCCGTCGAGCGCTGTTATTTTAGAACGGTGTTTATTGGTTGTTCGTGTTTTATATTCATGTTGTATAGATTTTTTAAATTTATTAATTAATTGTTGAAATGAGCAGAAAGTCATATTAATATTTTACTCTTTAATAGCAAAGCTTAAACACTAAATATTTTGTAACATTTGCTAATAAAAATTACGGATTTATTTTTATATTAAGGATATTATATAAACAAGTACATTAAGCAAGAAAACACAAAAATTCAATTCTATAGCTAACCAAAGGGGAATTGGTCAGTTTCTTTTGAACGAATTTACTAAATTTTCTTTTCATCATCCATGTAATCATTTTCCTTTCAAATATTTTGCCAGTCTTCATACCAGAGTCCGTATATATTTCACTCTCAAATGTATATTGAAAGATTTGGAAGACAATAGATTAAATTTAACACATAAACCAAACTCCAAACTTAGTATTTTACATTTATAAAAAAATTTAATAATAAAGGTATCCTGCAGCTGCTTCTCTTTTTACTGTTTTAACCTTGTCAATCCAAAAAATACGCGTTATTTAAAGATCAAAATTTAAGATTTAGTGGCCCTATTATTCTGGTGGCTAATAAGTATATTTAATTGAATTTGTGATAAATATCTGCTAGATTATCAATAAGTATCACAAAATTACTAAGATGCTGGATAAAAAATGTGAATTGATTCATTTTAAAAATTCAAGTTTATTTTCTACTTACCTTTTCAAATTCATATTCCGAACATTTCTCGAAATAATTAACATTTAAAAATAAACCTTTGTGATAAAGAATCCTATTAATTTAAATATATATTTCTCTAACTACCCCTGTATAGCTTAAAATAGAATAAGCTTTTCGAACTTATCTGGTATCTACCGGTCTCGTTATTGACAACAAAAGCGAGTCGTAAACATAATTTATGAGAGCGGCGTCTGTTTGGGACAGCAACTTGAATCAAACCGCCCTGGAGTGAAACATCTTATATTTTTATTCTGTAATCTTTGGTAGTATATGAACGCCTTCGAGTGAGAGATCCCCTGTAAGTGTAGGTTTCCCTCTTCGCACTGATCTAGCATTGCTTTCCGCAATGCCAAAAAATAGTTCAGGTCCGGTAAATAAAGTATCTGATCCCTTTTTCGCCAGAGTGTCTCCACTCCTCGATGCGCCGGCACCCAGATCAAAATGACTCTGTTTTCCTTGCCTAGTATTTCAAGGGATTGTAGACAGAAATATACCATCTTAGATTTTATCCTGTTAGGGCTCAGTGCTTTAAGAGCAGCCTGGCTATCTTACAGAATAGGTAAAGGATACTAAGACATACATTCTGATATTTAAAGAAGGTTAAAGTTGAATAAAGTTGAAGTTATAATTCAGGCCGAAGGAATGCTAAGAGAGGCTTGGCTTGACGAAAGAAGCAAATGTTGGTACAGATGAAGGGTTGTATGGACGTATTAAGCCAATTTATATGCCAATGTTAATAAGATAAAGTCTTTGGAACAAATAATTGGAATAACGGGATCAAAACCACCCTTAATTACATATCTATAAAGCTTTTAAACAAAACCGATATACACAAACATCCATTTTCATTATAATTTCATTATAAATGCATTACATTGGAAATTAAAACATGAAACATGCAATCTGTCGATTCGGTATTTACCAAAAATGTAAATTTTAGCAGTGTTTTACTAGCAGCTGCCCTCACATTAAAAACCCTCAATTAAAAAAATACATCTGTTTTAATTAGAGCATCGACTATAAGTCGGGTTGGGGTAAGAAGCGACGATGCCACATTGTTATAATAAATCGACTGTATTATGAATTTATTTTTATTTACAATAACCGTTTCCACCTCTAGGGTATCTAAATTCAACGGAATTTATAAATAGATAAATATATTACAATTTGTTACAAATATTTATGAATGAACTCCCAGAAAGTTTGTTAAGTGTGGCAACGGCGTTAAGAATCCCTTACAATCTTGATGGTGTACACCGCGGGAGTTCTTTCAGCCTCCTCGTTTAAATTTTCGCGATATTTGATGACTGAGATCCGCATTTCCCTGCTTGCTAGATTACCTATTTTCATTAACAAACTTTCGACACAAGGGTGGAAAATAATTATTAATGAGTTTAGTGACGGTACATTTACGTCTAATGCAGATAACTCTTATTCTAATCGTACGTTTTCCTAGATTGGTGACAAATTAAAAAAAAAACACTTTCCACCAGAGAATATTTGAGTGAATCACTCAATCTTTGGAAGCGGCTGCATAGAGGTTGGCAAAATTAAAAGAAAAAACATGTAAGCCAGACTCCAGTTTTATCAAAGTTACAGTATTTAATATAATATATTTTCTTTTAAATTCAAGATTCCTAAAATTTAAAAAATAATGAAAAGTTCCGTATATAGCTTTTAACAGGCCTTTTAGGCCCATACCTTTGTACTTCCTCTCCATACTTTTCTATTTTTGGCCTTTTCTCTCCATCGGTTCACATTCTTTTCTTTCAGGTGTTCTAGTACAACTTCCCTCCATCTTTTCCTTGGTTTGCCTCTTTTCTTCTTGCCTTCCGGAACTCTCCATGCTATTTGTTTCACTATTCTTCCTCCTTCCATCCTTTCTATGTGCCCTAACCACTGAAGTCTTCTTGATATAATAGTTGCATCTATTTTGGGTTCACTATAAATGTTATATAATTCTTCGTTAGTCCTTCTCATATACACCCCTTCCACTTTTTTTCCTCCCAGAATTCTTCTTAACATTTTCCTTTCCCCTATAATTACACTTTCTCTTTGTTTTTTGTTTAAAACCCATGTCTCACAACTATACAATATCGTAGGCTTCAATATAGTACTGTACAATCTTAGTTTTGATTTCCTTGACAGATGCTTTGATCGGACTAGGTGATTTATTGCTCCTGCACTTTTGTTAGCTTTCATGATTCTATTTTTAATTTCCTTTTCTTCACTACAATTACTATTTAACAGGGTTCCTAGATATATAAACTCTTCCACATATTCAAATTCGATTCTTTGGGTTTCTACTCTAAATTTGTCATTTGTGGTCTGGTTTCAGCTTACTTTTCCGTTCTTTTATCGTAAGTCCCATTTTAGCGGCCGCATCTATTAAATTCTTTGTTATTTCACCCAAATCCTTCTCTGTCCTTGAAATTATGGCCATATCGTCCGCATAACAAATAACTTGATTGCTTTTAAAGTAAATGTGTCCCTCTCTATTCAATCTGTTGTCTCTTATAATTTTTTCTAATGCAAGGTTGAATGTAATGTTGACACCTTGCTTCAGACCTATTCCTATTTCAAAACTTTCTGAGCCTTCACCTCTGATCTGTACACTACTAGTAGTTTTGATGAGAGTCATCTTCACAAGATTCACCAATTTTCTTGGGATCTCGAACTCATTCAAAGCCTTTAACAGGTTACTTCTGGAGATAGAATCATATGCCTGCTTGAAATCAAGGAAAAGTACTAGTACTGGTATTTTGTACTCATAGCATGATGTTAAAATTTCCTTCATTGGAAATATCTGATCTGTCGTTCCTCTCCCTTTTCTAAAGCCAGCTTGGTATTCTCCTATTACTTTTTCTGAGATCGGTTCTGATCTTTTCTTGATCATAATAGCTAGCATAATAGCAGCTTAGGAAAAATTAATTATACCTATTTCCCTGTTGAATGTCAGTATATTTTCTATCCAAGTTGTCTTCTATACTGAGTAGAATAAGGAATGTTGGCTTATCGTAATTCCAGTGTCTGTCAGTCCTCATACCCACATTGGGAGGTCATTTTATTGACACAAAAAGGGACATAAATAATATCGCGCTTTTAAAAACTCAAATATCGATCAGTAAGATTGAAAAGCCGAAGAAGCAGGATAAAATATATTCGATAACATTCCCAACTAATCAGAAATTTGATTTCCTCGTCCAATTTTAAAGATTAGCTTCCCTACAGAGCAAATCAGCAATTCCAAATCTCGCATTACTAATACGATTTCCAGTCAAATGGGGTGGATATCGATGAGAAAAAAATATGTTTCTTGGAAAATAGATTTTGCCATTGTTAGGTTATAAATTGCTAATGGAAGAGCAGACGATTTAAATATGACCCTTTAGACCCACACATGTTTGATTACAGAGATAACACTATTTAATTACGGGACGATTCTAAATAATCAAAGTAAAACATACGGTGTGACCTGGAGAAAGGGTGAAACGGGAAGATAAGAATCTATTTATTAGCGTGTTAAAACGTTCTAATGTACTCTCTGATCCAATTATCTTCTACGAATCGCCAACGTTCCTAAATTAAACGCCATTTCTAAGCTAATTCTCATCCCAACTGAGATTTACATTCATTTCTCCACCGTTAGGGCACTTGTCCCTTTTCAGACATTCATGAAATCTTGACTCATGAATTCTAAGAAATATCAGTTGACATTAAAAGGGGTCCATGTCTTCTATAGTTAATAAGTCTATGTAAGTATACTATATAAAAGTTTTTTTGAGAATTTCCATGTCTAATAATTTATTGGTTTAACTGGAACATCCCACAGGTATTATTGAAGAATGTATTTATTGGTATAACATCTTTTGTATTGATAATTTTATAATTTATTATCATAAACTGCATTCTAATGTTCTCACAAGTTAAAATTGTGTAAGCAAAACATACTAACATCATTTAAAATTCACAGTATAGCTTGGAATAATTAAATTTACAATTTTCCATGCTATTGTACCAAAATTAATCGACAAAAACCTTTTTTTTTGCTTTCTTTCTGTCCACGGATCTACCAGGAAACGAGATGCAGAATATCTGTCAGTTGTTGATGTGTTGACAGTTTATACTGAAAAATTAAAATCTTTGTCAAACACTCTTTCCTTGTCGACATAACAATGAAATATTTAACTGAGACTGACCGAATTGAGATTTTAATGATGATCGGGTACGGGGATAACTGCAGAAGTCAAGTTGAAGTGGCAAACTTATTTAATCACAGGTATCCCGAATTGTCTAATATTTCACAAAGTGCTGTGTCTAAAGTTCATGCACAATTCAGAGAACTTGGAAATGTCAAACCATTGAAAGGAAAACCACACTTCGTTGAAGATGATGTGAAAGTGGATATTTTGTTAAGTGTCGAAGAGAATCCAACTTCAAATTACCCGTGAAAATAATGTTAGTCATACAACTGTTCTAAGATGTCTTCATAAAGAAAAACTTCATCCCTACAAATTAACTTTTGTGCAGGAGTTAACAGAAGACGATCCAGATCGTAGAATGGATTTCTGCGAAAGATTGATGAATAAGCTGAACAGAAATGAGATAGCTCTCGGTACCATTCTTTTTTCTGATGAATCAACATTCACATTGAATGGAGAGGTAATCCGACAGAACTGTAGATATTGGTCAGCAGAGAATCCTAATTGGATGCGTGAGTCACATACTCGGTACCCTCAAAAGGTGAACGTTTGGGCCGGAATCATAGGCGACCATATTATTGGTCCTATATTTATAGATGGAAATTTGACAGGTGAAAAATATTTAAATATGCTTGGAAATGGAGTTATTCCTGCGTTGGCAAGCTTATATCCCAACGCAATAGATCCTAGCTTACCGAATGAAAATGTTTTGTTCCAGCAAGACGGTGCAACACCCCATTATGCTTTAATGGTAAGAACTTATTTAGATAAAATCTTCCCCAATGAATGGATTGGACGAAGAGTGACGGGTCTGGGCATTTTTGATAATTTTCTGAAATAATGACAAAAATAATTTTATTCCATAAGTGGTTTCCACACTGTATGGAATTTAAAAAAAAGGTTCTGGCATCAACGTCTTCTTCAGACAGTAAGAAATTCTCGCCTGTAGTACATCCTAACCCCATACTTGAGGATCTCTAACCTCATACTTGAGGATCTCATTTGTACCTTCCACGCACAGAAATACTAACAAAGAAAACCTGGGAACATTCATGGAAAACAAACCAAGAAATAGAAATAAAATGAAAAATCCCAAACTTGACTCGACCTACTGCTCTCTCGTTCTCATGAAAAATCCACAAACTCGAACTTTACAAATGAAAAGCAAAATATAGAACAAGCGTACGAGGTTTGTATGAATGTGTTTGTTAACCGAAATTATTATTTACACAGAGGAACTTGTTATATAATGTCAGTTATTTGCAGAGCTGACCCTCCCAACACTTTTCATACATTCATAATGTTGTGTCAACACTACGATTTCCATTTACGCTCGGTTTCTTGGTTTACACCTTTTTATGCCGCTGTGTTTATTCGACAATTATATTTTTTTTATTCTTCACTAATTGTTCATAAACAAATTTAATGAGTTTTCCTTTATATGTTCGTAACAATTGGATAAACTTTATGAATAAATCAATCGATATTCGACATTAAATATTTCCGTTTTGAATAGAAAATACAGGCTGTCCCACGCGAAGTTAAAACTATCTGTATATGGCAGAGTACTTATAGTAAAATCATGAAAATTTTTACGTTTGGGTTTTCAGATACGATCTTTTTAACTAAAATATTTTCAAAGATGGCAGACTTCCGGTTTCACCGGAAGTCGACTGCAACTTTTTTATTTTGAATAGAACACCCTGTATATTAATACATTTTTGAAATCTACGTAAAATTTTAGTATAGTTTTGTCTGAAAACTTTTTTCGAAAAATGCATACTTTTTGAGTAATTGATTTTTTTGTAAAAAATTTGACTGTTGCAGAAATTATTTTTTACGAGGATACCCTTGAAGATATGAAAATGGTCTCTGTTCGGTTGCTTTTAGCAAGATCAGACGTATTTGAATCTATGTTGAAAAATTTTTCATTTCATACAGGGTGTGTATAAAAAGTATTCAAAGTTTAACTTCATAAATTTCAATTTTCTTCATTTTCTTAAATAGAACCACCCGGTTTTTTCTATTTTAATGCATTCAGGGGTGAAAAAATAAGGCAAATTCATGTATACAGGGTGTGGCGCGACAAGTTTTGATTAAAAGTAATGGCG
>CAJUYI010006814.1:0-13094 GCA_910591695.1 Galerucella pusilla
TTCGTAATCAGACCCGTGAACAAAGCTATTTATTACTTAAACCTACTACTATACATTATACTTACTACTTATTACTTAAGAATTGTGATATTCATATTTTAACATTCACATTAACATTAACACTAATATTAATAATAATTCTTAAAACACTATCGTTTGCATATTTGTACGACAAGTCAAGTTCATCATAAGAAAATATAAATAATACTATTTATGTTTATTTCACGCTCTGAACTTGACTTCGTACGTGCGACCTTCCTACTTCTATTTATGTAACGATTCACCGTTCTTATGATTTATTGAAATCAGCTTCAAGGGAATTTATGTCTTTTATTTAAATATTATTGTTAACTTATTATATTAACCAAAAGGCATCACACGTCTTAAATTTTTTCTTAGTATATTAATGGTTCCTACTGGAAATCGTTAATAAGCTTGCATATTGTCATGCGGTTAAATAGGAAATTAATTATCGTCAAAAAAAATATTGTCTCACGGCAATGTGAACTTTCTTATATTCCTTTCCGCTTCACTTATTTATTTAGATTAACACTTTCTCCTAACCCTTAGTTTAACATCATGCCTCACGTTTACCTTTCTTTAAAAAGGAGGTGGAATTATTTACGAAACATCCGATAAAGATAACAAAAATAAAATACCCTGTACAATAAAGTCAACAGCCGTTATTCACAAGAACCACTTACCGTTTTGAACTGCTTTTCTTCGAGTGGACCCTTAGAATTGATTGTAGTTCAAACGTGACAACAATAACACCCTAACTTAGAAAATTCAGAATTAAATTTATTCAAAAATTGTTCCTTTTCATCCAGTTTCCTAATTTTTCACCCAAAATGGTTAAATTCAAATAACTTTCTTTACAGCAGAACAGGGTTGACTATGACTTAAAAGAAAATTTAGCGTACACTACATAAGAAAGAAAAAATAATAACTGGATCAACAAAGACAACAGAGACAAATTATCAGAAAAGATAAAAGAGTTCTATAAACAGGTGATACTTCAATCGTGTAAGGCGGATTGTAAGTACCAGTCATTCCCTGTTACCTCGCTGTAGCCTTCTTCCCTTTTGTTGAGGTATCCTTAACAGATAAAAATGTTAGATGAACTTATAAGTTACTTTTTAGGTTAAATACCTTCGATCGTGCCTGGAACTAGGCATGGTAAAATTGTACCGTGAATACATTCACCTATCTAAATCAAACACTCGGTATAATAGTAACAACTTTTCTTCCGAATGTTACCGTTTTCACAGAACGTCAACATTCGTCATTTTGAATAAGTTATTATTTTTACGGTATGGAATAAACATGCCGTAACTCTTAATGTATTATAGAATAACACTATCTCTAATTCCACTAAGGAGTTTTCAAGCAAATTGAAATTCCAAGACCTAACTGCTTCATACACACACACAACTGCTAATAGTAACAGCTCGGCCTGAAAATTTACGCGTGTATATTATAAATATCATATTATGAAAATACATCCAATATAAGTAGTCAAACTTCATTCGCTTTAGGCTATCTGAAATAAAACTAGACGAATTCGCATATTTATCCAATTGTATTAGCTAAGCTAGGTAAACAAATATCATTACAAACCATATCTAGATCTATCTACAATATCCGCCAAAATAAACAGTATCGGAAATTATATTTACTTTTCAATATCTATAATTTGAGTGTTCAAAATGTTCCCTATTTCGACGCAAGTTACTGAACATATTTATGAAAATTGTTAGCTGTAGTTGCTGGAAATCATTCTCGTAGTTCCAGATTAATCGCAGGCCAGTTTTCATATCACGCCCCAAACGTATGCATCATGTGGCGTCAGTTCAGGTGAATGAGAAGGATATATTCGAAGTCAGTTATTCGAGAAATTATTCTATCACCAAAATGCTGACGGACTAATTCTAGGCTGCACACTGCTGTGAAACCATTGTGTGCGCACCTGTAGAGTTCGATTACGACAAAACTTCTTCATATCCTTCATAAAAGGTATCAATAATTTTCCCACTATAACGCTTATGGTTGACAGTAAGTGTTTGCTGATCTTCATCTTCGAGGAAATAAAGACCAATAGCTCCATGACCAGATACCGCGCACCAAACGAAGACTGAGGAGTGGATCTCAACAATAACATCAGATCGTTCACATCCAAGGAATCTGTTTTTTGTCGTTTAATCTAGCCGCTTAGATGAGTGTCTGAAAACCATATGTTCTCAAGAATTCCGGATCCTCGTAAATTATGCTCAACATTCCACCACAGTGAATTTCTCTTGCAGGTTTTGTCCGCAGCATTCAATAGTTGTCGAACTTGAAGGCGGTATGGATAACCACCAATTTATATGAAAATGCAACTTGTAGACATTTCACTAATGCTGAGTTTTCTTGCAGATCTTACAAGACTTCTTCGATGTGAATGCATAACTAAGTCAAAAACACTTGCTTTGTTTTTGTTAGTAGGTACAGCTTATTAAATACGGTATGATGAATCAGATTAGATTGGACAGAATTGTACTTGGATATTTATGAATACTTTTGAACTTTCTCTGTTCAGTTAAGCTGCTGGTATTACTTCTGAGTCGATAGATACCAAACAAATAATAAATGGAAATTATTACTATAATAGGAAACAAAATGGAACAAGGACAGAACAAATTGGGACAATCACAAACTAGCATAGAGGACAAGATAAGACAGGTAGTTGAAGCAAGGACAAAATGAAATATTAACAGGTATTAGAAATTTTTATTTAAATATCCTTGATGATTTAAACTTCACAAAGAGATTTCTTATTTCCAAGATTTACCATTGTCTGCAAAATTCTCTTATGTTAATAATGCTAGGACATCTATTTATTTTGTGTGTATTTCAAGTTTATGGAGCTTTCGGGATTTTGTCAGCTAAAAAATTATCAAAAATATAAATTTCTCTGAGCTTGCAATGTGTTATATAAAAGAGCAAACCTTTTTGATTCAATTTGTTATAGTCGACCACAATATTCTTTATATTCCTATTTCGTTCTTGACGAATAAATGTGACTCGCTAGATGCCATTGATGTATGTGTGTGTCTTTAGGAAATGAAAACGTATAAACAAGAATGCTATGTGTGCAGAATTGCGAAGCACGTCAACAAGGGATTAGAATTAAAAAAATCAACAAAAGTTGAATATTTTCAAGCTAGACAAAGCAAAAAACAAATATTATTAAAATGGATGAAAACATCAAGTGTACAGACCAAATAAAATATGCTTTTATTAAATTTTTTGAATGTTTACCAACATAATGCAGCTCTATTATTTCGTTATTTTCGTTAATACAATTTTTTGTGCGATTTGTTGTTATTCATAGCTCAAGTATTCGCGTTTGTACTTTATACAGGGGTCCCGAGAAGATTTGTCAACAATTATACCACAGATTCTAGGTTAAAAAATACGTTGATGAACCTCACTTACGTATATGCGAAAATGCATACAAAAAAGTTATAGGGTAATTTATTTGAAAATTTAAATTCATTTTGCCTTAGAACGGTTTAACATGTATTCATAAAAATGTACATGGGACACTAGTATACGATAACCTATGAGCTGAAAGTCGTAGCCGTTCATTTGTCTTCATTTATTTTGGATTTTCAGCTGGGGTCAGCACCCTTTTGACCCTTCAATTTTTTTAGGGTTACATTCAACAACATTTCAAACAGCACTGGAGTAAGACGTTCATTCTTGATTTTTTTTGCCTCCTCATATTTCTTTTTTAAAATTTTGGTTTTGGTAGTGAGGTGATGTGAGGTAGTGTTTATGACCAATATTCTCGTGATATTTCATAAGAATTTATTATGTATAATATATAGTTGCCTGAATTGTCCAAATTATTAAAAGCGTATCCAAAAAATGATGTAAACAAAAAACATCGAGTTTTTCATATTTGCATAATGAAATATGAGATTTCAAATCAACTCAATTAACTAATTTTCAATTGAATTTATACATTGCTAGGAAATAATTCTGATTAAAATTGTAAATTGATTAATACGTCGTGGCGAATCATATTTTATATTGAAATAAACTAATTTTAACTCAACATCATAAATCCATTTAGTGCAATAATAATCTATACAATGCCATATGAGCGAATGAATTAACGACAGCTTGTGAAATACAATGTTGCCATATATCGCTCTTGGCAATGTAAACATACCATATTTTAAAATATAATGTATGCAATAGCACACAAAAAGTTTTTAAGCCCAAAATAAAGGATGGCCAATGAACTTGGATATTTCCTGCCTTTTGTCCCTTAAATCTCACTACATTGTACCGCGTGGTTGAAGTGAAGGAGAGTTATTCTCAACTGAATTGAGATATATTATATTTTTTATCCTACACTATGAGAAAGTTCAATTTCACCAGCTTCAAAGAGGCGAGAAAAGTACCTTTTTCCCCCTAGCCAAGAAAATAAATTTCGTGTTTTCACGCTAGCTGGCGCCCCAATTGACAGATTGAATCAAAATTGTTAATTTGATTGATATCCCACTCATAATAGCATATAAGTGCTTCCAATCACATCATTCAGAAGGAACCTAAACGAATCGCTTAAAATAAACACCATTAAACGTCAGTATGAAAATAAATTGTTAGTTAGTAGCTGTCAATATCTGCAAATTCAATCATAAGTTGTCGTATTTTATTGTTTGTTTGAAATTATGGAGCCTGAATCAGATGAATAATGTAATGTGTAAACGGTGTAAGGTAAATACAATTATTATATGAGATATTACCAACTATGATTGTGTAGGATAAAAAAATCATGTGTAAACCATGGCAGTAAAGTGCTTTTCCAGACCTCAAGGAGTGGACAGGCTCAGCTGCGCCTTGCCTGTCCATATGTTGTTTCGGCCTGAAAAATGCCACTCTACCGCCTAGGTATATAATTATTAAAACCAATGTGCTCAACAACTTTTGTATCCACCTATTTGTTGTTACAAAAAGAGACCAATTTTCATTATATTCAATAAAATTTGCTACCATAAACAAATGTCATATTGTCGAATTGTATCTTGTCATATAATTTTCAAGTTATGGTAAATACCTACGTAGGGTGAATGTAGGATATATGCCCTAGGAGGATAGGTGCCCCAAGCACGTAGTTCGCAAAATATACGCATATGGGCGCTCTTTCTTCGTTCTTGCGGCAGTGTGGGTGATCTGTTGTGCGATATCAATCGTTAGTCAACGCTCGATTACGATTTAGCAAAATATCACTGAAAACAATTAGTAAGGTAAGGTCTTAGTAAATTCTGATCATGCATGACTACTGAAATATTAGTAGAATTAGAACATTCTATCTATCGGATCTTTCGTCTCCAATGTTGATTTAAGTTGGGAATTGGTTTTTTAGGTTAGAATTAGTTAGAAAAGATCATTTATATCAAGAAAATTAGCTAGGGCATATATCCCATACGAAATAACACTCGGAGGATTTATGACTCAGTGAAGCAGAGGATATATGCCCTTCAATTTAAAACGAATCCCTACTGATGATTCAATTTTTTCAGATGCCAAGAAAATATATTGGAAAGCAGAATATCAAACCACGTGTTTTGTGGTCTGAACAGAACTTGAGGGAAGCTATCGAAAATGTGAAATTTGGAAATATGGGCATCAATGAATCTAGTAGGAGATTTAGTATACCTTCTTGGAAGAAGATTGACTTCTGATAACTTCAAAAAAGTTCCTCTAGGAAAGCTTCCTGCTCTTGGAGTATCAAACGAAATTCGTTTAGTAAATCGTATTAAAAGATTACAGCAGACAGGATTCGCTCCTACAAGAACAACTGTCAGATCAATTGCTTACAGTTTTGCTAAGAAAGTACGTCTAGAAAACGTATTCTCACAGCGAGGCGAAATTACAGAAACAGCAGGGATGCACTGGTTCTATTCATTTATGGAAAGGCACCTGGAATTTTCCATAAGAAAAAGTGAAGGATTATCACTTGCCAGAGCAAAGGGAATGAATAGAGCAGAAGTTGATGAGTTTTACGAATTGTTGAAAAAAACTCTAGAGTAGTATGACCTGGTGCAGAAACCATGGGCCATCTTCAATATGGGTGAGAGTGGCATACAAATAAATAATAAACCAGATAAAGTAGTGGCTATGAAAGGAAGCAAGTGTGTTCATGTTCTCACTTCCAAAGAAAGGGGAGAAAACGTGTCCTTGATAGCATGTGCAAGTGCTGAAGGAAATTTTTTACCACCTGTTTTGATTTTAAAAGGTGTTCGAAAAAATCGGATGACCTTGGAAGGAATGCCTGCTGGATCTGAAAGGAAAAGAAGATGAAGAGAACGTACCTACATGTGCGAGTAGAGCCAAAATGGTGAAAAAAAAGAAAATTTAAAAATTCTGATATTAAACGAATCAAACCCTTGAAAAAATGATGACAGCTCATCAGGTGAAGATCAACGTGATGATGATGCAGATTGCGTAGAATGTTTGGAAAACTACTATGACAGGAAAGAACCTGTGGACTGGATTCATTGTATCGATTGCCAGAAATGGTTGCACCAAACCTGTACCATGTATGGCAACAGTTGCAATAACTGTGGTCGATTGAAATAAAGACAGAATAAAATGAAAAATGTTAAAAAAACCATCGATTTGTAATAGATTTAGTGCTGTTCGAAATATTCAATAATAAATGTTGATTTCTTGACCCTCTATTTTTTATCAACAGTTGATTTAGTATCAATCATCGAAGGAAAAAAATTGTATCCTCTAAATGAACTGTGTCCAGGGCATATATCCCTATGAGGGGCATTAATCCTCAACATATAGGGCACAAATCCCACCAAGAGGGTGTTTATCCCACTTTGTAAAATTTCTCAATAATTTTTTTCAGTCGTTTTTCGACTTAACTAACCTGTTTACAATTATATAATTTTGTTGTGAACATCAAAAAATTGCAAGCATAACACAATCCAGTGAGTAATTGTCAATATATTCAATGATATAGTGGCATCAATTAAGGTAGGGCATATATCCCAAATTTACCCTATACTATGAATACACACAAAATTTCACAAGTTCAAATAAAACGCAATTATCACAAATTCAAATAAACAAGACAAGTAGACAAAGGGGGTAACGGCTAATTTAAAGGGAGACCTCCCTTATTGCATGGGTGCTGTACTCTACTTTTTTTTAAATGCGTTGCCGGCAAGTGAGCAAGTGAGCAAATGGCTGTTTGTGACAAGAAAAATGGTTTTTCTGGTGACAGACTACATCATGCAATATATACTTATCGTTTATGGCCCATTTTCGGTACTTAAAAATTTTATGAAGCTCTCCATGGTTTGGTGAAAGCTTTAACATTCTAAGCTATCTTCTAGCGACGTAAACCCGATATTTTGATTCAGATAGATGAAAATTTTTGTTACATTTCGATGAAAAGAAAAATTCCCATTATATGTGCCGTAGTACAAAGCTTCGATTATTAACCTCACACGGTTGAGTAGGTAGTTGTTACTTCAGAATATAAAAAAGCGCTAATACGCGAAGTTGATTTATTTTTCAAATATGCCTGCTAGAAATGACCAGAGCGACAGAGGTGAATTCAGAAATAATAAAAATGCCACGAACAGTTGGTTATTTATAAAATCTGTGGAGCATCTAACAATTCCTATTTTAAAATTGAATTATCATTATGGGCCGTTTCATAGTCATTTAAAGAATAGGGTTTAAGTTATTAGGAAATTACGTCCTGTATAGTAACGTATTTTCAAATCTCCTGGATTAAGTTCATAAGCTCATTACGGTTATCCATAATGAAGAGGTGAGGTTGTCATGAAGGTGAAACTGTTTCTAAGGTTTCTGTTTATATTTCACATACCATGTCTTCTTAACAGTAGATTTTAATATAGATATGTTCTACGCAATCTTCATTTTCAATTCTTCGATTTCATTAACTTTTCTGAACTTTAATTTTCGATGATTCCGTTTGGGCGTTCGATGATGGATTGTAATCAACTTTTTGTTGTTAGAGAATTGATACCAGATTTTAATACATTAAAAAATTTTATAACACTATTGTACAACTCAATATCCACCTAAATTTGTACTAATACTCATAAATAACTTTTCTAATACTGAAAATCACTATTTTTCTACGTGGCTTTTGAATTTGACACATTTCAGTATATTGAGTTTAGTATGTTGACACAAGAGTTGATAACTGAGGTATATTCATTCACATTACCCGTTATGGTTAAAGCTGATAATCCCATTTCATTGAGTTTAACCGTGACGTCATTTCCGTTTGGGTACACGTACACCTCCCCTACCTGCCTTTGGGCTTACCAGCTCCATAATAGGTAAAGATGGTTGAAGTTGAACTCGTAGAGCATGAAATACTGAAGTATTTTATGTCATAGAGAAAGTAAGTGTTCTATGGCTGAATTTGTTTACAAAATAATAAAGATATAGAAGTAATATGGAAGCATTTAAATTAGAAATTAATGGAGTGGATGTTGAAGTACGAAATACACAGGAAAATGTACAAATAATACGAAATAGTAAAGATTGGGAGAGTGAAGTATTTTTTAGCAGAACAGGGGTCAGATCATCTTTTAAGAACATGGTTGCACACAACTTAATTTTTTCATATTTTATTTTCATAGACATGAACAATAATAATTAGGATTACAAACAACAAATCTTTTTTCTCTCGGATTAAAAATAAAAAAGGTGAGGTGATATCACAGTGAGTAAACCACGGGTAAACGTTGAGTGAAAGAAATAAGATTTCAAAAATGGTTAATGTTGACGTCATTATGACGTAGTTGCCTCCCACCACCTTCACCGAGATACTCTAACCGGGTTTAGCGGGGAATGTGAATGAAATATGACTCTAATGTCACTAATGTGGCTTCTCAATATGGCGACTTCCGTCGAAAATTGGTCAAATCACTACCACGGTTAACTTCCCTCCTTTTTCTTTTACCTCGTTGATTGGAATATATCTACCATAGGTACGAAATTCATAAAACATATTCAATTAAAGCATTTTTTTATAATTTCTTCACAATTTTTGTAAAATCAGACTTATTTTTATCAATTTATAGGACCCCTTTTTTATAAATAATGTATTTAATCTCATTTCACGTGATAAATTGATAATCTGCGTCAATGCTTGAGACCTGAGGACTATTTGTTGAAACTCTTCTGTTTGCAAAGTGGACTATGTTCCTAAAATTTGTCATTTGCTATTCACACCCTGTATTTCGTTCTTTTTCACCCGGTAGGACTGGAAATATTTGTATTTTTGAATGTAATACAAAGTTCGCAAACGCCTCTCTACCGATCGTATTTTCCTAGCAAGCTCTTTCAGTAATATTAGCAGGAATATTAAAATCTCATAAATCAGTGCTAGACAGTTTATTAATGTTGGAAATTCCCCTCAGTTTTGTACTCTTTTCATTGTAGGTAAACGGCGCATTTTTCACTCTGCTCGCGCTAAATTATTTGTGATATTTTTTTTTCATAATGTATACTGATAAAAGCAAATTGCAAAATTACATCGTAGCGCGTTCATTTTTCAAATTTATTCTACCGCTGTCTCCTTTTATATAATCAAGTTTTCCTAATCGGAATATATTTAAGGCAGCAGGCATACTTCGCCCCCTGAAAAACCGCAAAAATGAAAATTCCTCACCAAACATCCACCTTTTATGTACAATAGTTATTTGTGTATTAAGAGCGTGAAGCAACAGATTGCCTCTTGAGAAAGAAAATTGCCCTGCGACCTAGAAAGAAATGGATTGATGAGGCTGGAGGTTCGAGAAAAAGTTATAGAGGACTAGAACAGTATAGAAGCTACGGACCTGGAAGATCTAAAACGCTATTTTTATGTTACTGCTAATCACTGGATAATTTTTCAAATTGGCACCCAAACAAGCTTTTCACTTGCTTCCACCCTCAATAATTTCACTGTTAAACGAATTGAAATTACAATAGCTTTCCTAGTAGTGGTAATTATTACATTATTTTCAATATTGTTGAGCTAATACCGTTAACTTCGTGTTGTAGATTATAACTGATTGAAAACACAATGGCACTTGCACATATACTTTTAAATGAATCACTGTACGTTCAAAGTTATAACTGTGGATAAATTCCCAAACTTTTCACACACTTTATTAATTATAATGGTATCAATTAGTAGTCACAAAGCTACCGCATAGGGAGCCCCTCTTTATTCTTTGTCAATTTTCCAGTTGGGAAATATATTATGTGCGGCGTAAAGTGGCCCGGTTGTGCTTCGCTATCGTATTAAAATAACATTTAAAAGCCATTAAAATGTATTTGGAATTCAACCCCAGTTGCGACAAGTAGTGGCGACATATTTTGCAGGCAGTTTGCTCAGTTTATTTCTGGTACTAAGCACTTCCGCATGATTTTACGATACTCTCTAACATCATGACATTCTCATTATACAAAGCAGAAGAAATTTAAACTTTCCATTTATTTCGTTTTGCGAATTAAAGATGTTATTGTATCTGTGTAGTCGAATTGATTCATAGTCGTTGTCATTTTATATAGTCAAATAACTCTTTTGCCACTTTATACACTTCATACACTTTCATACACTTCTTTCCACTTTTTTCAGGGACTACCTCTATTTTTATCCTTTTAAATTTCCGCTCTCCATATCCTCCTAGGTAATCAAGTCTCCTCCATATGCTGCAAATACCCAACAGCCTAAATGTCTTTCCTCGATAAACTCAAAAGTTGACTGTATGGACAATGATCCTTTTATTGTGTTCCTCATCTTATCTTTTCCTGTGTCTGCCCTCATTCACCTCAGTTACTCCAGTTCATTTGCCTTTATTTTGCTCTTTGGTGTTCTATTGAGTATCCAAGACTCACAGCCATGCGTTATCACTGTTCTGTAAACAGATTTCCTCCAATTTAGATGATCTAATTCAATCAGTCCACCATGCAGTTTGTTGTCTTTGATTTTGTTCTCTATTTATTCCACATATTTCCTTTGCTGTTCATGTAATAGCATTTTCCAATGCCAACATTGCTGCTAATTTTTCGCTGAAGTATATTATTATGTAATACTTTCTTGTTTCTTAATTTATTCGTTTTCATTGTGTCCATTCTTTTTTCTCCGAATATGTTATTCTTTTTCTCTCTTTGCCATCACTTTTCCACTGTGCTCAGTACTACATAATGATCACTGCCTATCTCTGGTCCTCTTTTATATCTTCTACGACTCTCTTATTGTTCTTTTCCACTAGTATGTACTATTATTGTTTGGTGCTTTGCTTTAGCTTCTTTTTTCTCTGTTTTGTAGTACATTTTTATTTATTATTCCTGTATTTTTTGTCCTTATATATTCTTTCCCATTTTAAGTTACTTTCGGTGATTCGTGTCTGTTTTCCATTTCCATTCATCAGACTCAATGTACAATTCCTTGTAAACTTCAACGTCTTTTCATGTTTTTCTTTATTTGTATGGCAGTGGCAGGAGACTCAAGGAAACAAACTATTCCACCTAATGGATTCTTATAGCAAGTGTTCAAAATGTGCCTTGTGTACTTCCTGACAGTAATACATCCTATTAGTAAACTCTTGTCGTACTCGTTCGAATGTGTCAGCTGAAATTGCATTGCATTCTTCAATAATTCTTTCTTTTAAAACGCCAATGCTATCTGGTGCCGTGATATAAACCCTGGTTTTCAAGAACCCCAATAGAAAAAAATCTAATGGTGTCAGATCTGGTGGCCATTCTATAGGACCTCGCCGGACGATCCATCTACCTCGATATCCTCCATCCAGGTAACGTCTTACTGCACCATATAATGTACAGGAGCACCATCTTGTTGGAATGTGACACAAATCCTCACACCTTTCGTGAACAACATACCCAGTTTCCAGAAAAAGTCAATGTTTGGGCAGGTATTTTGGGAAACCACATAGTTGGTCCTGTTTTCCTGAATTCAAATTTAAGCGGTGAAGTGTATCTGGAGATGTTACAAAATGCAATTGAGCCGTTAATTCTTGAAAATCTGGAAGATAATCCAGATGAATTCGGCCACCTGGAAATAACATTTCAACAAGATGGTGCTCCTGCACATTATTATGGTGCAGTAAGACTTTACCTGGATGAAGAATATCGAGGTAGATGGATCGGCCGGCGAGGTCCTATAGAATGGCCACCTCAGTCACCAGATCTGACACCATTAGATTTTTTCTATGGGGGTACTTGAAATCCAAGGTTTATACTACGGCACCAGATAGCATTGGCGTTTTGAAGAAAGAATAATTGAAGAATGCAATGCAATTTCAGCTGACACATTCGAACGAGTACGACAAGACTTTACTAATAGGATGTATTATTGTCAGGAAGTAGACGGAGCACATTTCGGACACTTGCTATAAGAATCCATTGTTGATATTTGATTAATTAAATTTAAAAAAATAATTTCAATAATTTTGTTATTTATTTGATTTATCCGTCAAAATTAGTTAAACCCAAACAAAATTAATATGGCTACGTAGCCTTTCAAACGAGATATTTCTTGCCATAAGGTCCTATTCAAAATTATTGGCCAGAGGGGCACTGTGACGTCATCTATTACTATCACGTCACCTGTTACCATTCGTAGAGAAGTTTACAACACTTTATTTCCACCCAGCAAATTTGTAAGTGTAGCCGTTCAAAAGATACGAGAGGGGAGGGGACTTTTGAATAGCACTGTATAGTCTTCTGGACGGTACAGTGTTAATTGCATGCGTGGACTGAATAAAGGGGTGGAGTAAAGTAAGCCAATAGGCTACAGTTCTCTCGTCATGTGAACCGCGTAGAAAAATGAATAGAATTTAAAAAAAAATATATGGAAACTGGATGTCTTATTTTGACGTTATAGCTTCGAAAACCTTAGTTTTCAATGTTTGATTGTTTCTCACCCTTTACCTCGGATTTAAAGGATCATTCGTAATATAAATGAACAAATTTCGTCTTATTATGATGCTATTCTAAAGTTATATTTTTTCAAGTTGCCATTATCACAG
>CAJUYI010006815.1:0-10005 GCA_910591695.1 Galerucella pusilla
GTCGGCAGCAATATTATTTTGAATGTTACTAATATAGGATTGATAAGTACGTCTCACTTGTTGTTTAGTTTGTGACCGAAGATCCTTAAACTGTTTTTTTTTGTCATCGGTTCTTCAGTTTAAACTGACGCTTTGAAATCAATGAAAATTATGGTCGAAGATTACGTCACAAACGTACAGGTGAAGCAGCTAACAGCGTTATAAAAATAACTTGTTACTTCCTTAAAATTTATTTTAAATCAACCTACCCCTATTGCTATGAACTTTTCAAAAAAAAACTTTCACACATAAATATAAAACTGTTTTTTATTTTCCTAAATTTAACAGCGATTCAGAATTCCTGTTTTTAATGTCAAACATCTAAAACCGTGCAATGTTTTTCAAACATCAAGTAAAAACTAAAACAAAAACAGCTCCTTAAAAAACATCGTGAGAAAATCATCGAAAAGGGTGTTTGTGTATCCGTCACCCTCCTTAACTACCTTCATGAGATTTTAGCCCTACAGGATTTCATTTCAGACTTGCATATAATTCAGATAAACCAAAATAATTATAATGCTAGCATATGAAAAGTATCATCGCACATAAATGGCAGTAGCGTATCACAGCTATAACAAATTCAAAAAATAATTGATTGTACAGTATTTAGTTCAACAGTTTTGAAGAGGTTTTTCTGTAAGTTGGATGATAGCAGAAAAGTACAATTTCTTTATTTTAGTCCGTAGTTTCGGATTACAAAATGTTTGACTTTCAGTTTGGCCACCCTAAATGGCACTTGACCAAACTAAAATGCTATAACATCATAAAAGGTAATTATGAATTAAGTAACCACAATTACAAAGAGTCAGCGTCCAGTTGAGGAGATGTCCTACCTTTTTTCATTATTTTAACAAAATATTTAAATTATTGATAGTTTTAGATAAAATTTTCTGGTTCTATTTCACGATTTTTGAGTTTGCTGCTGTTAATTGATTATTTAGAAAATTATTGAATATTGCTTACTGGAAAATGTCACCTCTTGAATGTCGTGGAAAACATCGTATAGGGCCCGTACAGCCTGCAGCGGACTAGCATATCACAGCTCGCAGGCATTATACCAATGAGCACGAGGTATAATGTAGATATGCCGTCTTTTGGAGGAGACGTAAAACCGAGGTCCCGAGTCCATGGATGTTGGGCTCGTTAAAGAACGCTACCACTGGTTGGAACACTAGTGGGTTCGCCAAAATTTCCGGTTAGGGGTAGAGTGCTCCCGGCGTCGGTGATTAGCCTCAGTCGCAGAAATAGACCGACGTTAAATAACAGAATAAAAAAAAATGTCGTGGAACTAGATTATAATATATGAAAAGATCCTACTATTACTGTTGTATATGGAGGAAAATGGAGTATTAAAAAATAAAAACCAGCCAATTGCCACTTGGACTAGCGCACGAATGGTTTCGTACCATTATCCATGATAATATAATAAAATATTCTCATATATGGCGCCAGATTGTTGTTTTTAAAAACCACCTCTGTTGTATGGGATGGAGACCCTTAAATATTTATTTCATTCTGTTTTTTAGTATTTGTTGTTAAAGTGACCACAGAAATACATCTGTGAAAAGTTTCAACAGTCTTACTATTACGGTTCATGTGACAGACAGGCAGATGGAAGTATAGTGAAGTCTTAGTAATGGGGCCCGTTTTCCACATTCTGGGTTCGTAATCCTAGAAATAATGGCACATTTGGCAGAAGCATTCACAAAAATTGCCAATACGTAAGCAGATCTTAGTATATCCAACGATAATATCTCTACTTGACGAAATAGTTGATCTACAAATTATTTATATCAATATCCTTTCAAAATAAGATTAGTTCACAATTCACTGTTTTCAATATTCTCAAATTACTGAAAAAAAAGATTTACTTATTTTTAAAAGGACGTACAAGAATGATTTGCTGAGGTAACAAAGTTAATAACATCCTTAAAATTATCGGGTCATTTTTTTGAATGATGCTATGTTATTGTAAGGCCGCTCTTAGTTCTCCACTTTCTGATTAGAAGCTTTTATACCTTAGTGGCCTAAACGTAAATTAGTTAGAAGCACATGATCAAGGCGATTTTTAGGTAATATAGGCCACGGTTTTCTTTTTCACTTCGTTTAACCAAGTTTTTGCACCTTAACTGTACACCTTATCGCTATAAGTTTCCAATAAGAAAATGGTAAGCCAAGAGCGGCCTTACTATAACAATATACTCCCTATAACAATATTGCTTTTTGCGAACACGTGCACTGAATATGTCCCAAGTATAACATTACAAAGTATATCAAAATAAAACAAATACAGAAATAATTTCTTAAAAGTATCCCTCTAAAAACAACCAATTCCGACGCTTATGTCAAGTAGTTCCACATTTTATACTCCGTAATTAATAGAAATAGGGTTCTGTATCCTCATATTTTTACGAATTCAACTTAAGTACATATTTTATCTTATTCAGTAGCGGTAAAATATAGTTCCGTATTTTTTTTCTCCAGAAAGGGTTGAGAAAGTTAAACGACCTGATCCTCCCGTTAAACGCTTCCACACTGTGAACCATGTATATTTTCATATTGTGCGGGTGAGGGTGAACATCTTAAAAATAAATTGCCGAATGATCTCAAATGAAAATATTAACGCACACTGAAGATATTAGTATTAATAGATGTACATTTGACTAGCGGTAAATAAATATAATAAAATCAAAAAAATTGTGAGTATGGGATTCAATTTACTGTTTGAGCCATTACTTTTCGGAAGTAAGGATATAAAATGAAAAAGATTTCCACCGGAGATTTGACTTTTTTAAACGAAAGTATATCAGATATCAGATTTTGAAAATTCAAAATGGCTACTCTACAAAATTCCAAAATATATATTTTTCTCAATCTCGTCTCATGTTGCTGAGATAACAAGCGTGATAACAGGGTGATAAGATTACCATTTTTTAGAATTGCACTGATTTACACCTTTTACAAATAGTTAGAGCAATGACAATTGCAGGGCAACTAATGTAATGAAACTCGAACTATTTTTTACACTTATAATAAAATTCACAAGAGGTATCTTCCTATGTAAATGGTTGATAAATGAGAAACTGTTGCTAAGCAATTAGACGGGAAAAACTGTCAAATATTTAAAGCCCAAAAAATTGCTAAAGGGAACAGTCTGTAGGTGTATTCGATTATTCACTTTTGGCTGCTGGTAGCAGCTCGTAGTGAGAGAATTCCGTTCCTTTATTACCGGGCGTGACCCCAAGTCTTACCTTCCCCTTGCCCCTTGAGCACATAGCGAAAAGTATGAGCTTCAAGCCACGGACATTAAATATTTGACGTTTCACCGGTTTGACGTTTATTTAAAGGTTAAGATTGTGCCGATTACGATTTAAACCTTACTACAAATATCTAAATATGCAAAATTATATTATCAAACACATTATAATTGAAAACTGTTCTTCTAACAACACAGGAAATTCATTGGCATTGGCACATGACAAGTGGCTTTGAGGATCCTAAAAAATCGTGTTCGTTTTGCTTACAAGTGCTTGAAGCCCAAATAAACGAAAGCAGCAAATGATGTAAGCAACAAACATCCATCCGGTATCAATAAAAAATACAAAGGCTTAGTTTGATTGATGATTTTACACACTTCCATACTGCGGTGGATCTATTGTGGTGCGGCCTAGTGGCACGTGTCGAAAGTAGATATGACGTAGTAAAGTAGTTAAGCAGATTTTGTGATTAGTGTTCAGCCATCTACATTTCACCCACTTAATAGTGTCAATATGGCCAAGATTCGAATATAATCTAGATATTTCATTGTTCCTGTGAAAAACCAACATGTGGAAATTTATTTATGGTTATCTTAATGATGTTAATGTAAACATATACTGTATGGCGACCCACGATATGGAGTTGTCAATGAACAGATAAATCTAGGGAGCTCTTCACTATTAAACTTCGTCTTCATGAGTAACAGTTGTAAAGATCAGCAAATGGAATAACATATATCCAAGATATCCCCAAATTCAGAATTGGCTAGAACGTATATAAATTACTGAAATTGATCCAGATGACTCAAACAATGATGGCCTTAAGCCAAATTAAATCGTCTTATGGTCTTATTGAATGCCGATATACATAGTGTTGCCAGTAGTTAAATTCAAGCTACTGGTAATAACATTGCTATTGACAAAATCATGAACCATTCTTGCTATGAAGGCAGAAACGGAATGCACAATTTCTTGACAATACTGCTGTAAGCTAGAACTATAACAATATTGTTTTTGAAATATGCAAGTAGAATAGCACTGAACATGTCGTAAATATGTAAAAAGCGATATAATGCATTTTTAGCTGGAATTTTTATTTGGAAATCTATGATTTTGTGCTTTTCGAGAGTAATTTCTTTCATTTTTTCATCCCACCCAGTACCCCCATTCACTTCCTATTCCGTAAAATACGCCTTTCCGACAAATTTTACTTTATACACATTAATTATAAAAGCTATTCCCATATTGTTACAAACATTTTTGTCAAAATAGAGAAATATCTGTTCTGCACAGCAGCACAATGACCAAAAGATTTATACAGGTAGGTGTACGCAAATAGTAGACTCCGTTTCACATAAGAAGAACCCACTAGAGTCTAGAAGTTGCAATCGTATGCGCGAAGAAGCTGCACCATAAAATACTTCAATCTAGAATTGTAACTGGGATTGGAGAGAATGTTTTAAGTTACGATGCGGCCAAACTGCAGAGGGCACTGATCATCAACAATCGTAATGTCAAGATGTTAAAATGGAAGGAAAAATAAACAAACCACGTAAAAAACTTTGTTGTGTTCCGTTTTGCTGAGACAAAACGGGTGCTTAACATCGGCTTCCAAAACGTGAACCTGAAGTATTTGACTCCTGGCTGAGAAATATTAAGCATGTGAAGTTACACTGCATGCCTTCAAAACAAATATACCAAAATTCCCGTGTTTTTGTTAGTCATTTCAGTGATGACTGTAAAGTACCAGGAAAAAGAGGCTGAAAAGGAAAGCTGTTCTCACTTTATTCATTCCAGGTAATTGCCTAAATTCAATATTAGGTGCAAGTCTATAGGTTAATTAATAATTAGGATTATCCTTTTATGGTGTAAAAAAGTAACCTAATACTATTTCAAGAGGAGATGATATGAAATTTCCAAAATTCATGAGTACTAACAAGGATTCAACATTTATTGATCCAATAATGAAAGCAGCTATATCAAATTTTGTTCTAAAAAACGCTTTCAAAGGAGAAAACACTATAGAAATGAGTATAGGTACTTCATACGTGACCCTCCTTGTTGAATTGTTTAGAACTAGATGCCAGACCACATGGATGAAAAAATAACACAAAATACTTATATTTTAGGAATGAAAATAGCAGAATATTGGGAAATAATCTAGTTAGGTAGTATGTTGTGTGTTATGTATAGGTATGTGTGTTAAAAATATTGTTATCACTAAATAAATATTTAATTCCCCAAAGTCTTTTTAATTAAAGTATTCGTCGTTCACCATATACTTTTTCCTAGACACACAAATTATATATTGCAAACTTTACCTTCTGCAATAATGTTGCATTATGTTGCTTCAACTCTTAATCTGCTGCACAAGTTTTTTAGAAATAAATTGACTTTTTACCAAAAGCACACAAAATGCAGCTTTTATAAAAACATATAAATTATAACTTATGGTATTCCACCAAATCTTGCATCAACAAGAGTTTGCCAAATATTCTCTTGTGTTCAGCTCTGATGCAAGATTTGGCGAAATATTATCAGTTATAATTTATATATTTTCATAAGCAGCTGAATTTTGTGTTCTTTAGGTAAACAGTCGATATATTTTTTAAAAAGGTGAAATTCTCCATCAACTGGATATTTAAAATTCCCGCAGAATTTTATAGTTCCTGCTTCAGATGGCAGTTAAAACATCGTCACTGCTGACAACATAGGAGTTAGGTTGAAGTATTTTATGAGCTGCACATAATAATATCTGAACATCAATTTTGAACAAAGCCTCTGCCGCTACCTGGTATCAAACCGACGACCCTTGTACGCAGATAGAATTAAATAATCCTTGTACGCAAATAGTGCGTAGGCAAATAGCGCGTACGCAAATACCTAGCAGGACACAGTAAAAAGCTGCAAAAAGCATCCCAATATTTTTATTTTACTTTTTTAATCCCTGTATCCAAAAAATATTTAATTTATAGGATTTTTTATCGCTATTTTCGTCTTGAAACAATCAAAATCAAGATGTTTTGTATTTTTTTATTAATCAAAGGATGCTGGACGTGGTTGGATGATGAATGTCATTTTTACACTGAAATTTGTTAATAGTATTAATTTTGTTTTTGAAAACATCCAAAATTGTACCTAGAAAGGTGAATATTATTTCCATGAAGTGTACAGATTTATTCATCATACAGGGTGTTTCTTCAATAATGAGAAATATTTCTGCTGTTGAATCTTTAGCTCATGATATTAATATTTAATCTAAATCATTTAGATGAAATCTCACTCCTTACTGATTTTCAGGGTGTTTATTGATAGATTAAACGACTTACCTGTAAGGAAGTTCAATCTTCATTATACGAGTAACCACGTTCGTATAGACCACCATGTAGTTACGCTTGAGTCTCTCAAATATGTCACTGATTACAAAGCAAAACAATTTTTTGCTGACCGAACCTCTGTAGGAACCTACCTAAATATCCTCATTACGTTTGAAGTTCAAATCTGATATAGTTCTGGGTTAAACACGGGATGGGAGGGTTGGTCTATACGAACGTGGTTACTCGTATAATGAAGATTGAACTTCCTTACAGGTAAGTCGTTTAATCTATCATTATACTTCTTAACCACGTTCTAATAGACCACCATGTAGATGTTTAAAGCTCTATAAATATATATCAGATTTGTAGGCGAGATAAACAATACTAGGAGTAATATTTATATATGAACCTAATCTAATGCAGTTCTGCCTATGTCTATTTAATTTAATAACGAGGCTATTAGTTTTAAAACTAAGAATTTTATTTACAGTAGTAAATTACTCAATAATTATAGTATTTGTGAATCCGAAATCTAAATGTGAGGACATTTAAGAAAAAGAATAAAAATATATAACAAACTAACATAATAAACACATAACAAATTATTATAAGAAATCTGATAATATTATAAGAAATACTTTCTAGAGGATATAATGTGGAGAGAAAGTCAAGAACAGCCTGGGGATCCCAAGTTACCTCGTACCTAGGGAATACAGGATTTTGTTTAAAAACTCCCTTTAAAAATCGTGCAAGAATATTTTCTTCATCCTCACAGTTATTAATAAGTATAAGAGCTGATTTGTGGCAATTTAAGGTATTATAAAGAGCACCATTTTACTATTTTAGGTCTAGAAACGAAAGTATGTTATTGATAGGAGCATTAAAGCAATTTATTTTATTTTTAGTACAGAATATCCACCATTTTTTAAACGTACAGTCTTACTGTTTTAAGGTGTTATCACTAAGAGATGTTATGAGTGTAGAGATTATCGCTACATGTATTTCTTTTTTCTTCTAAGCTTGCCAGATAATCTTCCGGCAACCAGGGTAATGTTGTACCAAATCGGATTGCTGTCCCTAAATGGAGAAAGTAAAAGATCAGGCCTTGGATCAAAATAAATAGGTGTATCTATTAAATATTCCACAAACAGTGGATACCAAGGCTGATTCTGTCAGAAAGGAACCACTATTATACCTTCTGCTTTATCAAAAATAAGTTTTTTTTTTTTTAATTGTCTTAAGTATTAGTGGAAAAGGCGGAAACGCATAAAATTCTAGGTTATTCCAAGGTATTGAAAATGCATCAATTGCCATATAACCTGGATTTGATCTCCAAGAAACATAGTGTTGACATTTTGTGTTGGTATAAGACGCAAACAAGTCTATAGAAGGTTTTCCTTAACGGTCTGTTATACTTTTAAAGGCATTATTGGATTATTGCATAACGAAATTTCTGTTTCTATCTTTGACGATCTAGATTCATAGTCGGATCTATTGTAAGCAGATTTAATATAGGAGGCAAATATAAAAATTTTCTTGGTCTCACACCATTCCCATATGGCCCTAGGCAACTTAGCCAAATGCTTGTTTCTTGTGCTCCCCATTTTATTTATACAAGCGATTGCCGTTATGTTGTCAACCTGAATAAAATATTTTGGTTTGATTTATGCTTGGCAAATGATTTTGAAGAATAGAAAACTGCCAAGAGTTCTAGAAATTTTATATGGTAATTAGCCTCTTGGTCCGTCCAAAAACCACCCGTTCTCCTATCGAAACAACTGCACCCCAGCCTGTACAGGATGCGTCCGAAAATATTTTATACAAAAAATTCGTGGTAGTAGGGAGCATCCTGACTTATGAATATTATTTAACCACCCATTCAAATCATGTAAACATTCCTTTGGAAATAACATTTTGGAATTATAACCTCTTGAACACTTTAAAATGTTACACTTAAAATATTCAAGAAGTTTTACATGTACCCAACCATAAGTAAAAGCAGGGCATATGGAAACTAAATATCCGATAAGCCTAGCAAAAATACGAATTTTTAAATTAACATATGTTTTCACATCTAAAATAAATTGAGTAGCTCGTTCAATTTTGTCACTAGGTAAACTAATAGTCATATTTTTACTATCCCAGAGAAAACCCAAAAATTTTATGTTTTGACATGGGTGTAAACAGGATTTTTCAAAATTGATAATGAATCCCAATTTTGAAAGTACCTAAATCAATTGTAGATTGTGTGTTCTCTTGACATAATACTTTTGACTTACCTAGGGCCAAAAAATCATCTATATATTATATATTATATAAATAGTTTACATTTAAGAAACATCTTGATCTGAGATAACTCAAGAGAGGCTTAAAAATTTTGCAAAAAACAAAAGGTGCTGTGGATAGCCCAAAAGGCAACACGTTAAATTCAAATAGACTAATCTGAAAGGAAAATCTAAGGTATTTCCTATATCGTTTGTGTATTGGTATAAGATAATACGCATCTTTCAAATCAATTGTGCACATGTGAGAATCTGGAAAAATAATATCCCTTACGGTTTTAAAATTTTCTAATTTAAAAGCTATGTCTGAACGTAGGTGTTTAGTTTTTCCAAATAGAACACGAAACGATAACCGCCGGATGTTTTCTTAACTAGAAAGTAAGAAGACATTAATTCGCCCTTTTTTATGTTGACACTTTGATATGGCTCCACTGTCGAGAAGCATTTTAATGTTTTCTTGGATATAAGGCTGATCCGCTTTCGGGATTACTTTAACACTAGCGGTATTAAGTTGACTTGGTTCAGATGTAAAAGGAATCTTGTAACCCTTAAATTGGGAATAATCTGGGTTTTTACGTCACTGGGAATATTCTCCAATGCCAGAGTCAAGGATATCACCTCTCCCAGTCTGGTCAAGCCATGTCCCAATTTATCTTGGAGGGAAGAATATATCGCATCTTTCTTCTTTTCAAGTGCTGATAAGAGTTTCTCAGCTTCACAGTTGATTACAGGAGCGGCTAATTCTGGGCAGTTTGCTGGAGTCAGAGTTTTATAATGTTCCTCCCTAGATTCCTTATCTATTACCTCCGTTAAAAAACTTTGCCAACGACTAACTAACTAACTAAGGCATCATCTAAGGGTGGACGAAAATTTGTCGACTTACTGGGATCAAATCCCAAAGAGCATCTTTTGACACATCTACAGAGCTAGGAGGCTCATGAACCTCTGCAAAAACTCTGCCGCCCCACTCTCTTCTTCTTCATCTGAAGAGGGTAAACCTAACCTATTAAATTTTCTTGTTGGTTTCGGAGTTGGTAAATCGTCAGTCAATATTGCTTTCGCCTGAAAGAAGGCACCCAATACATATTCTTTTTTTTTTTTTTTTTTTTT
>CAJUYI010006816.1:0-13094 GCA_910591695.1 Galerucella pusilla
TTTTATCAAGCTTCATAATTTGATCAACATGTATATAACACAAGCAGTATAAATATCTACAATGGCAAATAAAAATGTTTAAGAAGGTTATAAGTCCAGAAAACTATTGGAGATCAACATTCTACCTCAAGATCACCAAATTAACTACATGTACTTTAACCTTTTTGTGCTGAAATTGGTTCGGATAATTTTGTAGGGGAAAGTGCTGCAGACGAAGTTTGTGGAATATGATTGCTCCAACACACAGAGCTCTCAACTAAATCACTATGTCAGTGATTGAAGGCTTACTGGGAAAAAGGGTGTGATGGTTTTACACCAAACGGTAACAAGGATAACTCCACAAGGATCCAAATAATTTTTACTAGAATTGAACATAAAATTTCATCCCAACAAGAATATATCGGAAACGAAATATTTAAACTCGTATTGATCAAAAGGTATTATATCTCATATAAAATATCTCGTCATATTCCCTTTTTAGAATGCCAAACAAAACAAAATTTAGTTCTCGTAAAAATAAAAAAATACACCGGGAAGCCTTCAAGCCCCTTGGCAATTCCCTCCTACCCTTACCCCGCGAACATCCAAATTCACCAATACGCAATATTCCATCTACACAAAACATAAAAAAAAATCCATCCACGTGTTTTACCCAGAAACATTAAAACGAGGCCATCTCTAATATTATAAACACATAAATCTAAAAAGTAAAGCATATATCAAGCAAACAAGGGTTGCCAGATATATCCCCGCTTTCCCCCAACGACCTCTCATTCTCCACCACTAAATACTAAGGAAAAAATACAGTGGCGCTTCTGTACCGGAAAACCTAGAACAATAACAAATAGTAACTGTTGTGATATATCTATATTTGATGTATAATGGTTTGAATGAATGGCATAAGGTTAACATTATACGATTCAAATGTATAGGTATTGATTGCTTACAATTACTTACTGATAATAGTGCATTTTTGGAGGACTACTAATTACTAAGCAATACTTAAAACATAATCCTACCATATTCCTAGACTAACAGTTATTTCTTTGATTAGAACTGTGTGTCTTATTTGTCAATAGTTTTGTTATTATTCTACTTACTGATCATCATCATTCACATCAATATGAGTGATGGTTATATAGGGTGTTCAATATATTTGAATGAATACATTACCAGTGATTAAAAATAAAACATTTTCAAATAATGTTTCGCTACACTCATTGCAAACTCCTTGACTGTAATGGCGCTATGGATTCATCTATAAACATATTGGCAGCAATTCGTATCTTTGTGGCAATCCTGATTTCTTGAGATTACTTCTGTTTGCCCAAACTCAATGGTCGAAGACTGAAACGAACCAACCCCTTAGCTTCATCGCTGCGGAGGTAAGGTTGACGGTTTGACGGATCAAAAAATGAGCTCGGCACCGGAGTGGGCATATACAGCAAGACGAGCAAACATGAAGGAATCGTCTCGATAGGAAAATACGCCTCTGTATTTCAAGCAGAGGTCTATGCAATACTTGCATGTGCAATGGTAAATAATATGAGAGACTACAACAATAGGCAGATCAGGATCTACAGTGACAGTCAAGCTGCCCTTAAAGCACTTCAGAGCTATAGGGTGACATCTCAGCTTGTATGGGAATGCGGCGAAGAGCTTAGAAGACTGGCGACTCGGAACAGTGTAACACTGGAGTGGGTCCCAGTTCACAAAGGAATCGCAGGCAATGAAAAAACTGACGAACTCGCAAGAGTAGGATCGTCAACTCTGATGAACGGACCCGAACCAGCTGTGGGCATCTCCAGATGCTTAACGAGGTCATGGTTAAAAGGGTGGGTGAAAGAACAACACAATAAACACTGGAAGAATAGTCCCAGGCAAATACATGGGAAGAAATTCATAAAAGAACCATCAGAAAAAGTAGCGAAATAACTGCTTTCAATGAGCCGGAACAAACTACGCACCATAACGGGGCTACTTACGGGACAATTTCCCACAAAGGAGCACCTAAACAAAATAGGGCTGTACAACGGAGAATTACATGCAGAAGATGCAAAAAGGATACCGAAACAGCTCTGCATATACTATGCAACTGTGAGTCGCTGGACCACAGAAGGCAGGAACTGTATGGCAGAACCCAAATGACTCCAGAAGACTTCCACAACCAACCAGCAAAGAACCTCTATGAGCCAATTCAGGGAACGGATTGGCTGAATAGGTTGTAGTCAGAACACTAGGAGTATCCATAATAAGCCCAGGAGGCTGAGGTGGTGCCGGAAAAGGGACAGCTCATTTTGAAAAAAAAATTATTGCTTTTACAGGAAAAACACCGCTTAAAGGATTTTTTTATCAAGTTTCGTACTTTAATTATACTAATATATTTCTAATTTACAGTAATTGAAAGAAAAATGTTCAGGAATATTTTATTAAAAACATTGTACATTAAAACATGATATTATATAATTCTATTTTATTATTCTAATTGGTTTATTTACGCCGCCACTGCGGAAAACAGAATAAAATCGAGAGAGAAAGCTAAAAACGCAAAATAGAGATGCGAAAATATGTACAATGAGATCCCTAGCAAAAATTGTGTGTGGGAGTGGGGGAAAGGGCTACGGCATGGCGCGGGGAAAAAGATGAGGATGAAGGGTCGGGGGTAAATGTAAACTGCGGGAAGTCCCGGGGCGGAAGTACTAGGCTAAAATGCGGAGAGAAGTAAAGGGAATCGGATCCAGCATCCGGTTTAGTGCCATTTGCACCCTATTTTTTTTAATGAGAGAACTTAGCATGCAGATTAGCTCTATGAATGAAATAGTGCAATAAAAAAGGAAATATTAAATTTGTTTTGAACGCAAGGTTTGTCAAAAATATTCACAAACTTCCAAAAAGTATCTAGATTTGGCGACAACCTTTGACAAAGTTTGATATCGATAATAAATAAATGAACTATATAAAATGCTTCCAAAACAAACAATATAGAGATATATTAACAACGTATAAATTAGATTGAATTAAATCATAGAGATACTACATATAGAGGCAACAAGCCATAGGGCGCTCTGTAAGTGGGAATGTTCGTCTGAACTCCAGTAAGAGACAGACGAGGTGTTTCTGTCTTTGTTTGTGTATGTATAGCATACACGCTATTGGAGAGAGACAGCATAAACCACCTACTTTCTATCTTTCTCTCTCTCATATGCTGACGGGTTCGAAGCTGGCTTGTTGCCTCTATTTGTAGTATCTCTATGGATTAAATTCGATGATGTGGCTAATTGGCCTATTTCAATGCGACCTATCCAGATCTAAATAACATTCTACAGCTTGACTTTTTTTGTTTAGTCAATCAACCTCGAGACTAACATTTTCATGTAGTTTCTTGCTGGTGACTTCTAATAACATATAGGAAGTGTCCTGCAGCTTTCTCCTCTAGGTAACAGAATCTGCACATTGCTTTATATGTCAAATCTATTCGCTTTGCGTGTCATTTAGTTTACAGTGCCCTGTTAGCAACCCTATTGCTTTAACATCAGTTTTCCTATCTTCTCCACCACTCTAGGGGTTCCTGCGCCTCACTTTCATCTGTCCATGTTTATTGTCGATTCCTCGACGCTGCAGAAGGTTTCCGTCCAATTAAATGGTATTGATGAAACATTCATGACCCCTGCTTCCAGATACTCAAGTACGTGTCTCAGAATAATTGGCCACTATGGATTAGAGAGCCTCCAGTGCGTGCTTTAGTAGCCAGTACCTATACCTACCCTTTTATTTTTAAAACGCAGGGGTGAATCATCTTGGAACCGTCCGTATACCTCAGCCGTGACACCTTTTTCCTGCCTTTCCTATCTGGTATAATCATTTCAAACATACTATTAAAGATGTATTCTGAGTTCGCTGCGTCAGTTACCCCACTGAGTCCATTCGCTTTTAGCTCATCGATATGCTGTCGATAGTCAATACTGTGCATTTGGCTTATATGAAGTATGGCTTATATGAAGTATATGAAGTATATGTCATAATTTGAAAATTATTTTTCAAATAGCACTAAGATCTCTTCTGTAAGTTCCTTGTGGCATTATTTATTATTTTTTCTCTCATTTTTTGGGAATCAAACCACAATAAAGTTTTGTATTTCTTTTTATTGTGGTTTGATTCCCAAAAAATAAGAGAAAAAAAAAAGCACCAAGATCACTAAGATCCAGCATCTACTTCTCGGGCTATATGGTTGAGAAAAAGATTATATTTCAAGTTAAAAAATAAATAAATCTTGCAATAGCATCTGTAAAAGGAAAGATCAAGGAAGGATCATGGGAATTGATTGGTCCTTCACGACAATACAGGGAACACAGGAATAATCAAACCATATAAGTTTGTAGGTCTTTGTGTGGAACATGGATGTAGTCAGGCTTTTTAAAATTCATTGTTGACACGACTGACAAATTACAACATCTTCCACGCCACCATTCGAAGTGAATATCTCCCGTAATCAAACCAGTTAGAGACTGGGCTGCACAAAGCAAATTAAAACGTTTTAATCATTTTTCCATATAGCGATATTAAAATGAAAATGACAGTGAATAACAAATTTGAATAAAATTGTGGGTATTTAATTAAAACGTTTTGGTGGAGAAACGGGGGAGGAGGGCCGGGGAATAGAAGGGGAAAGATGAATGGGTTGGCAGTAATTTTGATGTTTTATACAGTTATACAGTCAAAGTAAATTTACATTTTAATGTAGACTATGCCATAATGAGATGTTTTTTCGGGAAAATTGAAATGGAAAAATATCTGTTCAAATATTTAGTTCAAAGAGTTTTCCAGAAGCTTTTCAACTTTTCATTTCAATAGTACCAGAAATGAAAGCACAAAAATCCAGATAGGGAAAAAATTAAAAATAATAAGTCTCATACTTTTGCATGGACTCAACACCACTCAACTCCTGTGGAAAGTTTTAGATACTAGTAATGTCATTAATCCTATTACTGAAAATAATTTTAGTATATCATTAGGCTTCAATTTTAGCAAGCCTCCCTCTTCTATCCAGTGGATTAGATCAATTGGGATTTATTCCACTCCAAATCTCATGTGGTAATCTTTATTTAGAATCCTACACCCAGTCGGAATCTCTTATTGAAGTCTACCAGCCTCAAGACTAAATCATTCTCATAGTTTTTTGCCAGTGGCTTCTTATCGTCTATTTCAAAGAACTACACATTTTCCAAGCTATGACACTTTTTCCATTTCAGTTGTCACTGTACTAGAGAATTTGTCCACCATTCCATGGATTTGTGGGCTACCTAATTTCTTGTAGCCCCTTTTTGTCGTCGTTTTTTCAGTGCCTCAGAAATGTTCTCTACCCGGAACCCACCAGTTTGAATTTTTCGTGGCTTCATAAAAGAATCTTTGATGGCCTTCCCCTTACTAATTCCTCCAATGGCCCGATATCCTCGTTTTCCCTGGTCCACCTATTTCTACTTATTTAATGTCAAGTTACTTCAGGCTTTCCATCTTAGAACTAAGCATACTTTAGGAAATGGATCGCTCAGAAATCTCTAGAAGGGTGCGTAATCCTACCAGGAGAGAGAAAGTTGAAACAGTTTTTTGGAGGACATTTGCCAACATTTACGGCAAACTTACACACAGTTACCACTAGCGCCAACCTTGACTACTGGTACGAACTAGCACTCAAGACGCGCACTTTTCGAATTTTCAAGCTTTCAGCATACGCGTAATATTGTGCAAATATTGCACAATATTACGCGTATGTTGAAAGTCTCAAAATTCGAAAAGCGCGCGTCTTGAGTGCTAGTTCGTACCAGTAGCCAAGGTTGGTGCTAGTGGTAACTTTGTGCCACAAAACACTACACGTTTAACATCTCTCTTATTTATCACTCTTTGCGGCAAACTTAATAGCAGATATTAGGAAACTTAACGTAAAGGCACGTAAAGCTAATGGGGTTGATTCTGTTACCTAGAGTAGGAGATTGCAGAGCATGCCTGTGCGCCTGTCTGGGGAATGTGCGGTTTCTTGTACTAGGCAATGAAAAGCCACCGGAAAAAAAGTTATATGAGACATATGAAGTATTTTTTGATTAGAGATCAAGAAACAAGAATCACCACATATGGAATAATTAAAAAATAATTTGGCTGATAAGCCAACAATGCCATAAAGACTTTTGTTTTGAATGCTGAAAATGGTTTGCACTAGTTCAAATTTATCTACAGGTCTAAGGAAGAAACTATCAGAATGAGCGGGGAAAAAAAAGCATCATGACTTGGAGTATATGTGTGATATTAGTTGAGAAGTAAAAGATCTATCAGGCACCCTTACTTTTACTCAGTTTCTGAAGAAAGTCCAATTTCCCGGATGAATTTTAGGAAATCTGCAGGCTTTAGCTTAGCTCTCACTTCTATCCAGTAGTCTCCTAGATGTTGTGTTTTATTTTAATATATGCATTCACTTCATCATCCTGCAGAATCTTTTTGATTGTCTAAGTTTCACTAGATCTTTCCAATGGTCATATAATATCATCCTTTGTAGGCTTTGCCTATTTCTCCCAATATCACACCGCAAAAGGGTTCTGGCCCCAAAAGGGTGTTCCACCTCATCAAATTTAATCAAGTTTTCCCAAACTTTTCAAATGTTTGGTTCCTAGCCTCAGCAAATCTATCCCAGCCCTCTATATTGTTCAAAAAGAAGTTACTATATCTCATATTTGTTCTAAACATTCGGTATATTATTCAAATTAAACATGTATTTCTGGGATCTACCGCGTATACTGATTGTCATTTAAGCTTTAATATACAATTTCTTTTCTCCTAAACAATATACCAAATATACCTAAAAAGGAAATTGATTATTACTGGTTGACAAGCATATTTAAATAATTTGTTTTGTACCACTTCCTTGGTGATTTAAATAATCGCGATTATAGTGAATGCATATATCGATAATATCCTCATATTACTCGGAAACCCATAAAAAGACCATCGGTTATTTTCAACTGTATACATTACAATACGTTTATGGAAACAATGATGGCCGCAAAGAATTTTTGGAAGGTGTAGATAAATGCATATGTTAAGCTAAACATTCGGGTACAATGTACTCGAAAACCGATAAAAATAATTTTAAAAATAGCGAATCCTGCTTAGAGTGCATATAACATATATATATGTATTTTTAAAACGTATTTAGAATTTTAAATTTAGTTTGCCAAATATTTTGTTCATAGAACGATGTGCAATAATAAAAAGACGCAGACATTGGCGGACTTGTGCTAAGGAAAAGGGAAAGTTTTGAATTCACCTGACAGAAAAGTTTCAGTATAATATTCAATAATGATATATTTCAAGTTTATTGATTGAGATTTAATAAAAAAATTTATGGAAAACGTAATAAAATGTAAAACCAAAAAAAAAAACTGAGTGTCAATGAAGTAGTTGTTTAAAACGTTCATCGTGAACGTCTTGGCAACATACTAATCTCAAATAAAACTGCCCTTCAACATTATTTAACATATAGTACATTTAGGGCCGGTTTTACAAGAGAGATTTATACTAGGTATAGTTATTCTGGGTATAAAGTTATATCAGAATTTATACCTAGCTTAAAACTGGTTGGTTTTACGATGCTTTTTTACACCGGTATAGCAATTCTTGGAGTACGAATTGCTATACCGGTGTAAAAAAGCATCGTAAAACCAACTAATTTTATTCTAGGTATAAATTTTGGTATAACTTTATACCCAGTATAACTATACCTAGTATAAATCTCTCTTGTAAAACCGGCCCTTAATAGCCTTATTGGTGTGCGTCACCGTTGGTGACGTATATCCAGATTTTGGGTATGTCGTTTATTTTATTTGCTATTTTGACATATAATAGCTAACCTCAAATTTAATAAATAAAATCATCAGTATCATATCTGGTAATAAACTCAAAGTAGATAACTACCGCCCAATATCTGTAGGTAATTAAAAAGCTTGCAAAAATATTCGAAACCATTTTGAAGTCTCGCATTGAAAAATATCTAATAAAATCTAACATTTTATCAAAAAATCAATTCGGATTTCAAAGGGGCAAGTCAACTGAAGATGCAATAACATTGCTTACCAACAAAATTGGTAAATATGTAGACGAAAAATTACCAACACTATGTGTATTCGTGGACTTGAAAAAGGCATTCGATACTGTCAGCCACAGACAGCTTCTGGAGGTACTAGAAAGTATTGGATTCGGAGGAATATCCCACCAACTTCTCTATAGTTATCTCTATGGAAGAAATCTATGTGTAAAAATCGAAGACACTCTCAGTGAATCTCGAATAGTCCAATATGGTGTGCCCCAGGGGACAGGTTTGGGTCCGATCCTCTTCAATATCTACTTAAATGACCTCTTTGCACTGGATGTGGAAGGGGACATAATAAGTTTTTGCGGATGACACAGTAGTTATTTACAAATCGGAAACATGGAGCTCACTAGAAGAAAAAGTAGAAAATAATTTCAAAGCTATAATCCAATGGTTTGAAAGTAAACTGATGACTATTAATATGAGCAAAACATTTTACATTATTTTTACATCCTATGCTAATTATTTGCCAACATTCAAATCACTACTTATCAAATATGGAAACGTAAATATCACTATCTCACCAGTAAATAAAATAAAGTATCTTGGGATATATATAGTCGCTCACTTGAAATGGGACGCACATATTGATTATTTGGTGAAAAAATTACGTAGTGTAACATACCGACTGAAATACACATGACACCCTATCTGGATATAGCTCAAATGCGAATACTCTACCACACTTTGTTTGAAACCCATCTCTTCTATGGGATTGTTGCCTGGGGAGCAGCGAATACCTCTCATATAAAAAATCTAGAGCAAATACTAAAATTAACTTTAAAAATAATCACAAATAAAAAACGAACTTACCCTACTGATGCGCTTGATAAAGAAACCTTGATTCTAGATATAAGACAACTTTATTTTTTTAAAACTGTTGTAAGGCAACATGAAAATAAGCATGAACTTAAAAATATTGAACACCATTATGAAACTCGTCATAAAATAAATTCTACATATGTGCCAAAATCTCAAAAAAAACACTTTACAAGAGTTATACCCATTTGGCTCCTCGGTTGTACAATCTCATTCCAGCGGATACCAAAGCTATTATTAGTAATAATTTATTGTAAAATAAGCTTAAAGTTTGGATCTTAGGTTTGCCAAGATTACAGATACACCAATATGTCGATATGAAAAATACATATTACTACAGTGGATAAATATTAGTTGAAGATGTACTTTTATTTTATTTGGAATTTTGTAACTTGTAGTTCGGTTTCTCCATTATTGGTATTGTTCATATTGATGTTTGAGGCAAATATCTATTACAAATTGTATCATTTTTAAAGTGGGGTGTTGTTTTTTGTGTTTTTTGTGTTGTTTATAAATGATTCTTAATGTGATATCTACATAAATTTTTAGTGCCTTTCTTTTCACACTGGAAGCAACTTTATTTTCTAAATTTTATATACTAAGTATAATCCTATTGCTAATTGTTTTTAAAATGCTGTGTTCTTTTTCTGTTTTATGTGTAAGTTATTTTTAATACGATATCTACATATTATAAGTCTCCTGGTACTCTGTTTCTTATAATGAAAGATACTTTATTTATGAAATTTTATTTTATTTATTATAATCATATATAGCATATTAATATGGTACAACCCACGCACAGGTCCATCCTTCTGTGGGGATTCTATATTTATTTATCGTAAATTAAACTTGTTGTATATTTAAAATTGAATAGTAAATAAATATTATTATTATTATTATATTCAGCCAAATTCGAAACAGCTATGAAATTAATAATTACCATCTTCTTTTTCTAACTGAAAATACTTGAGAACTTTCAAAAATGCTGATGTGTATCTAGGCATATTTTTGTATTATTGAAATAAATATAACAATAAGATTAATATTCACTTTTCATAAATAATAATTGACCGTAAACAACAAAGTACAGATCTGACGGGAACTGTCAATGGGACAGTAGGAAGAGACGCAAGACACATTGCCAATACCAAAGGTACGTCTGCATCCTATTTTGAATAATGAATTATTGTTGCTAATTTCAATCTACGCAAACTCAAGTTGGGGTTGTACCCATGGGCGTAGCCAGCTAAGGACAGGGAGGGGCACCTGCCCCCTGGAAGCAAAAGTAAATTAAATAACTTTTAAATCTTAATAAATTGGTTAGGCTAATGGAACCGCAAGGATCCGCAGTCAATATCACAACCTCACACAAATTTTAATAAACAAAAAATTAAATCTAAAATATACATAAAGTTTTGGATAAATTTATTTAAACACAATAAAAATGTAATTAGTTTAATTTAGTATAATTAAAATCTTAAAGTTTGGTTTCCATTTGCCTTTTCTTTTTATCCTAAAATTTTACATTTTGGACGACCATGAACAATGCCCCCCTCCTGTTATAAATCCTGGCTACCCCCTAGGTTGTATCTCTTAATATAAATATGAAAAGTTCAAACTTTGACAGTATCTTATTTCCGCTATGTCCAATAATAGTATATTTCAAGAAAAAATAATAATTGGTTGTTTTGAAACGGTCTAATGTAAAGTAACCTAAATAATTGATTTATTCCGTTTGGCTTTTACACACTTTATATCTTCCATAATTATGAAAAAAATATAATGTTATTAAATAAAATATGTGAAATTTTTTGAAAAATGTTGTCGCTTGAACCCTATTACCAAAACGTACCGGTACGCTTTAAGAAACAAACTGTGTTATTTTTTTTCTGCACCTAAAATACATCGAACACTAACAGTCATTTTTATTTTCGTGTAGGCAGTAGAAGTGCATATTTGAACGTTAACCCATTTTTTAGTTTATTTTAACTATACATCTCAGGGGTCACACACACACAGGATATTATGACTAACAGTCTGACTGCCTATCAGATTCGCAAACAGTATTTCTAAGAAACTACTCAATATCATATTAGTTGTACCTACTTCATTTGCTCAATTATTGTAAGAAGAGAGATTAAAGACTGTTTCAATGAATGAATAAATTCATACAATGAAATGTATAATTTATTGTGTGGTTGCGATTGATACTAAGCAAGTAAAGACATGCTTCTACTCGCAATGGCTGTTGGTTGTAAACAACAATCTAAATGACTGATAAGCACAGAATAGGTTTCCAAGTGATAAACATTCCTCTTAAATGTCTTTTTTTTTTTCGGTCTGAGATGGGAAACTCATGTTCGAATGGGTCCTAACCAGTCAGTTAAGGAAGCCTCAAGGACCCTTTAATGTGATGTATGCCTAAAGCTACCTTGAGACTTTGCGGTTCTTATGTTAGTATTTTCGTTCAAAATGGAAAATTTTGGAAAAATTATTGATTACTACAGTTTTGTGCATGTTGTCCCGGTGAGGGTATTCCGAATGAAGAGGGATATGGACAAACCATTTAAATTCTATAATAACGAAGCTTATAAAAAAGATTTTCTGTGGACAATACGATATGTTATACCACCACTGGTAGAAGATAAACTTGAAAAAGTGAATAAAAGAGGTTTCTACTTATTTTGTATTTGATGGTTTTAGCAAATTTAGCTAAACGCGTCCTTCAATGATTAGTAACTTTATTGGACGTTTGACGATTTTTTTTTGATACAACATCGAATGTATCCGTGTCATATCCGGTGAAAATTATTATTTAAAAATTTATAATAGGTGTGTTTGTCGAAACGTTATATTATTAACATAAATTTTATTATAATCGATAAAATGGGTGAGTTGTAAACAACTACAAAAGATGCAGCTAATTTTGAATTCCGAAGGCATCAAAATATCATTATTGTATTTAATTTTTTATGTTTAAATGTTCTATTGTCAAGGATGACCTCTGGAATAATAATATTTCAAAGTGTTACGAATTATTCCAAAGAGTTCTTTCATCTACCGATAAGATTATCGTTTGTGATCAGTTCGGCGTTGAAAAAAAATGATGAGTTTTCTATTTTCACGGATAAAAAACATACCTTTCTGGAAAATTTCAAGTGATTATGAGCATGGTTTATAAAAAGCACTTTTTTAAAAGAGGTGGTGAAGACTATTATTATTCACCCAGAACCAAAATTATTTCGCGATAGGCTTCGCCTCGAGCGGAATAAGGTGCGAGGCTTATAAATGTCTTCACCACCATGGTGAATATACAATTTTTTCCACTACTAGCCAAATTAAAGATCTCATCTCAATCTCATGGGTGAACAAAATCAAGTTTTTGTTGAACTACTACCTCTGAATTCTCAAAATATTTGAATTTGCCCACTATTAACCCACTAATAGAGAAATTCAACTTCTCAGTTGGCTAGAAGAAGCAATAATTGTCAATTCCACAGCTAGTAGTGGAAAAACTAATATTCACACCACGCTCTTATTCACACGTAAAATCTAGTTGACAGTTGACAGAAAAAGCGGTACAGGAAAAAAAGAAATTAGAAATCTAGGAAAAGCCTTTGATAGAGTACCTAGAGAAAAAAATGTGGAAAATATTAGCAGAAAGAGGATTGAATACAAAAATAATAAGAATAATACAGAACATCTATGAGAAAAATGAGAGCGCAGTCATAAGAAATAACAATATGTCAGAAAATGTCACTACAAATATGGGACTAAGACAGGGAGGGAGCCTAAGCCCTTTGTTATTTATTATTTACATGGATGAGATCATAAAGAAATGCACAAAACTAAGTAAAAAAGTATGTGTGGGACATTTACAATTGTGCAGGGTATACATCAGTAAAGGAGCATTTTTGCAGACGATGTTAAATTAATAGCAAAAAATGAAAGAGAGCTACAAGAAAACATAAATGTGTGGAATGCAGCAATGATGGACATGGGAATGAAAATAAACAAAAACAAGACAAAAGTGTCATTGGAGACGACAAAGAGGAAATGAATGTAAGAATAGATACAGACAAAATAGAGCAAGCTGAACATTTTCAGTACCTTGGAACCATAGTAGACGAAAACGGAACAC
>CAJUYI010006817.1:0-13090 GCA_910591695.1 Galerucella pusilla
AGAGCAGAAAATTCAATAAACAATGCCAGGACAAGTGTCTTTGTATGTTGGGGAGGAGCTACACTTAATTGTTCAGATGTTGACGAAAAGAAACCTCTTATAACAATGATGGGTCAACCACTGGCTATTGACTATAATCAAGACATGATTATTGATTTGTTTGGCGAAGATACAGATGGCAACAGAGCATTTTGGATATTTGGTAAAAGTAGAAAAGAACCAACCAAGATTTTGATGTCCAAAAACAATAAGAACCCTACAAGTGAACTTAGACGACCACATGCTCATGCATTTTTAGGTAAACACCATGAAACATGCTCTTTAAAAATAAAGTAGTAAAATCAGGAATCAGGAAATTGAACTATTAAACAATTAACGTAGAATTATTAATTCAAAGCTTTTCAATAAGTTCAAAAGTGATGTAAAAGTTTTAAAATATCTTGTATAGGATCCTCTGCAATATTATTAATTGTATTTTGAATCATTTTCTTTCAGATTTGAATGAGGATTATATGGCAGATTTGTTTATAACCACAAAAGAAGGTTTTGAAATATGGCATGGAAAAGAAAAATCAGATCCCAAATTTGTATATAATTCTTCTATTAAGCTTCCAACTAATTCTATCACAAATGAAGCTCAATTTATAGGTCAGTCAATCTTCATTGATGTAGAATTGAAAGGCAAAGTTGACTTAGTTACACCAGTTTGTTGGGATTGGGATTGTAAGAACAGTGCCTTACTGCTGTACTCCAAGGAGAAACAAGATTGGATTAGCATGCAGGTGTGTGAATTATTGTTATAAAAGTATTGTGAAAGGTAAAAAATCCCTTGATTTAGAAAACAATGCATATTTTTGTTTTCAGGTAAATTTCAAAGACGATAATACAAATTTGTGGAAATTTTATCATCGTGAAGAGACAACCTACACTAATGTAATAACTTTGAGAAGCGGCGATTTTAATCTAGATGGTTATCCTGATATATTAGCTACCTTAACTCCAGCACAGGGTGGCAATCCCCAAACATTTCTTCTAGAAAACGTTCCATGTCAAACCTGTGGTATCCTTAACCGTACTTATGCTATAAGATGGAATTCTTTAAATCCCTTTAAAAATGGAACGGTAATGGCCGCTTTCTTTGATTTCTATCAAGATGGTATTTTAGATTGTATAATGGTCACCTATGATGGTAAAGAATATAAATCAGTTGCATTCAAGAATAGTTTGGATTATGATGCTAATTTTATTAAAGTGATGGTGTTAACTGGATTAACTAATAAAAATAATCCCATGATAATGGGAAGAGTTGGTAAGAAAAGAAGAACTTATGGAACTAACTTGCCAGGTAAATTATTAATTTTGTTTACAAATTATACATTTCACCAAAACTATACAAATCATCTTTGATATAAAAAGGAAAATGTAATCCTAAGCACAGTTGCCATAGATACTTAGGAAAAGTATCTAGATACCACATAGAAATAGAAATATTTATTCTCATACATAAAGGTCGTCATTACAATTCTAATATATATAAAAAAAAATAAACATTTAACACCAACAATTCACAGTTAAAAGTTTTAACATTTTAAATAATGCACATACATATTTTCCAAAATTAATACTTAGGTGACATGTTTAACTTCTTTAAAATAGTCGTTAATATTGTATAGACACATATCCTTCAACGTATTTTTTATTTTGGTTTTAAATATTTTTGTAGGCAAGTTTTGAATTTCTTCAGAGAGTGCATTAAAGAATCGAATAACTAGAGCCTGGTACTTGTTTATTCTTACTCTTGGGACAATTTGATGTTTTCCCCTAGTATCATAATTATGTATGTCTGCATGACTAAATTTTCATTTACAATTAAGGAGAATAAACTCATAATTTGAAGCTGTTTAAATATCTCTTTACAAGGCTCATGATATTTTGCTTGTATAATGGAGCTGCTTTTTGTAGACAAATACCCTTTGTAGCAAGCATAAGTATGAAAAAGTATCTGAGTTACTTTAAAAAAAAGAAAAGTTAGATTTTTAGATTCTAAACGAGCTACTTTTATAGTTACTTTGTAGATGATTTGTATGTAAAGCCACTCTATTCTAAAACTCATATCAGTGGTGTCAGATTGTGGCTCAAGGTCAAACTTTCGACCAGGGGTGAGCACATGGCTGTACCTCTCTTTAACTTGTTACTCATCTAAGTTTCTAAGATACTTGTTTCTGGCAGCTAAGACTAAAATATTTGGCAAGAGATTTACACTTTGTTTTCAAAGAAAAAAAAATCATGAAATTAGTGCTTGTTTATTGTGTAGGTACACTATAAAAATGTATAACAAAAATATATTTTTTAGGTCCTTCCATATCCTACAAAACAACCACCCAGGAAGGCAACACACGCCACAGTCTTTCTAATCAGTTACCACAATCAGCTCACTTCAGTTTAAATCTTCCTTATTCTATATTCGGTCTTGGCCGAACTCCAAATTTCGTGGACAAAGTAACTGTGGGTCTTTCAAATTACTGGAAATACTGGACTCAAATTATTCCAAATTCTCAGATGTTGGTAATTCCTTGGCCCACAAATGAACCATCCAAATGGAAGGCACAATTATTCGTAACGCCTAGTAAACTGATTTTGATGTCGGTTGCTGCTTTGACGACGGTGTGTGGTTTGATTACTGTGATAATAGGTATTTTGCATTGGAAAGAAAGACAAGAAGATAAAAAAGAAAGATTATCCGAATCGCACAGATTCCATTTTGATGCAATGTGATTTTAATTAGTAGGTATTTAGCTGTTAACTGAAGGGAAATATAATCTTCAATCTGTAAATAGGGATTTTAAGTATTACAATAGGTAGATGTTAACCAAAAATGCTTTAATACATTTTCTGAACTAAATGATTTTATTTATAGATTAATTTCTGTTTTATTTATGTATATGTGAAATATTGAACAGTTTATTTAATTTTAATTTAATATAACAAATAAAATGAGAAATTATGGACTTTTTTTTATTTTACCGCATCAACCTCTAGGGTTATGAGCAGGGACAAAGTGTGACTGCATGAAAAAACATACAATTATATTTTAAAATAGAGATTGGAGTCTTTCAGAAATTTGGTTACTTTTTCACAGTTTTCACTTAACGCGCGTTTCATATTAGGACTAAAACTTGCACAATCCAACAGTATATGTTTTATGGTTAGAGGCACATCACATATTGAACACTGCTTTGGTGGTTCTTTATTAAATAAATGCTGGTGTGTGATGGCTGAATGTCCTATTTTTAACCTGTTTAAAACAACCTTGTCTTTTCTGCTCTGTGGAAGTGTCAATATGGATTTTACCGATGGCATGATGTAACGTTATATTTGACCACTATCATTGGAATATTTAAATATCTACCGGACGGCGAGTAGCCAGTCCTTTTTCCTTATCAACATGTGATTCTCGTCGAAAACCTGTATCACCGATCATCGCTGAAAGGCAAAATTTTTACATTTAATGTGCGACGAATAATCTCCGTTGGTGAGGTTCAGTATACACTGATATTGGTCAAATATTTCAATTCTTCTTTCTTATAGAGAGATAGAAATTAAGAACACACTGCTAATATGTAAATTCTTTCTCGAAGCGGAGCATGTGAACAGGAGAGGAATATACAACGTATGTCGATTGCTCATCGCATAGTTCAACAATTTAATAGCGAGTAGTGAGAATAAGCTTCCTTTCTCCTGTGAACCATGAAACAGTTTAGTTGAATTTTTAAAATTTATCTTTTCTTTAAAAATTTATCTTTCCTAAAGTGCATTCAATGTGAATGGTAAGTTGCATTTACGTATATGCTTTTCGTTTTTAATTTTTGCTTTTATAGTTTTCCCTTCTAGTGATAAGCGCCAGATACACACATACAATGATATTTTTTTTTATCTTGTTCTTTTTCTAGTTTTTCTTATACAGGTGATAAAAGGTTCACATGTATATAGTTGAAGTCTTTAAAATATGTATATTTAGTTAACTAATTAATTCAATCTAAATACCAACTTAGAATATTATTTCCGGATTACAATTTTTCATTACATTTTCTTTATCGCCTTCTGTGGTTGAAATAAGTAGTAAAATAAAATTTAGTTTCTGTTACTTAAATATTTTTTTTTATTTCTTTGATTTCCTTTGATGAATGGAAATAAATAAGATTTCCTTAATAATTAATAATACCATATCACATTTCTTCATTGCTTCTTTTGTTTTTTTTAATAGTAAAATACAGGATATTTTTTTTATGAACCACGTTCTTAAATGTATTGCTTAAACAATTGTAAAACGAATTACCTACTGCAGATATCCTGAATTTTACATAAAAAAAGAGTAACTATTGCTGATACAATGTATCTTTCTTAGCACTTACTTTTAGTACCTGAGACTTACTTAGTACCTGGACTTACTGAGTACCTGAGATTTCGTACCTGAAGTTACCTGAGACCACAAAACAGTCTGGAACTTTGTACCTGCCAATTCCGGACGAAGTAGTTTCCATCAGACACTTGGAAAATTAAGGAAAGTAACAAGTGAACCAATTTTAAAACCAACGTGCTTCAACACACAAAACCAACTTTTTTTTATATTTCACTGTGATATTTTTAATCATTATACAACTTGTAAATTTAACAACGTTGTTCATATTCCTTCCCTTCCAACATTTCCAGGTTTGTTGATAGAGAGTGGTGAGGTGAAAAACAAGTCGACTAATATTATTCAGGGTGGCGCCCACTTACCTTTGTTGATTAACTTTAATTACATTTCTTAACTTGATTTATTAACTTATTAAATTCATTTCGTTTCTTAACTTCATTTATTATCTCATTATCTTCAATATAACTTCAATAACTTAAATAAAGTAGGATTACCCGCGAAGCGGTAAGACTACTCCCTGAATTGATATTAGTTTGGTCTCCGAATTCACACCTGAGGTGCTCTCCACATTGAGTCGCCGTTGCAATTTATCTTGCCTTATTATTTTAAATAAATAATAGGTAACAATGATTTCTTTAAGCAGTGAATTGGTTTCTTCCCATTTTTTTGCCAGATATTCCAAAATAATGGATTTATTTATGTACATTAGACAGTTTTAAACATCCCATGTAAAGATACATCAGCCTTAACTTTTTTAATAGTTTGCCAGTAAGTTCTTGAACAAATAAAATTTCTTGCATTCATTCAAAGTTCGTTCACGTTAACTCTGGGATGTTACTACTTGGTGGACATCTTCTGGTTGTGCAGATGGAGACGCTGTCTACTCTTCTTAAACGTATTTAACAAGAAGAATATGGTCTCCAAGGTATTTAAAAAGCACAAATCGTAAATTGTGATAAACTCTGCAAGACAGTCGAGTTGCACTTTGCAAAATCATGGTTTAAACACTCGGACTTCTAAGATATGGTGAAACAATAAAGGATCCCCACACCGGTACGTAACAGATAACTTGGTGTTATTATACGAACGTGTACACCAAGTGGCGCGGAATTCGCAACGGCTGCGGCCTAGCATTGTTCTCGTAAGACTCTGTATGCACGTTTTTTTCTATTATTTCGCTCGAAAGAAATGGGTAGTTACATAGTATATTTTTCCCAATAGCTCATTCCTTAATAAAATTTGATATATTTTGTCGAAACAGTTTAGGCATAATTCTAATATAAATGTAGAATAGCTTTTCATATAGGTATACACGTAATTGGTGCCTTAAGTGTGTGGTACTCTCCATGACTAAATAATAAAAATATAGCTGAACTAGGTACCTATATCCTTACCCAATTTCATTTTCTTCAATAATTTATTTATTAACATTGTACTTCGTAGTGTGGCGATTTTAGCGTTTTAGTTTAAGCGGCAGTGTGCACATTTTCCGTGTGAAAAACTCGCGCTGCAAATATTCCGCGCCAGTGTAGGGAAACCTTGAATAATTGTGTAGTAATATTAATAAAAAAATGCTGTAGTAAATGTTAATATATTAAAAGAAACGCTATTTATCATATCCGATTGCGGAGCATTAGCCACAGGGTAATTTTAAAATTCCTAATCTGCTTGGCAACGCCGAATAACCTTGACGTTTGCACAAGCGTACAACTTGACAATTTTCATTCGCCTGAAAAATAGTTAAATCATCATTTCCCGTCGCCATTATCGCGGCGAGATCGTGAGAGTGTTTTGCGGCAAATAATTCGTCGTTTTCGACGAGGGGAGTCTCCTGCTCCCATCCGTTTAGGCCTATTTTCCCGACTACATCTATCGTAATTACAATTCTTGAAAAATACTGTTATTTACGGGTTTTTCTTGTTTGGGATTTTATAAACATGGCTTTTTAAAATGTCTGCCTTCAAACTGCGCGTTGCCACTCCTTGTGGAGGAGCTTCAAACTCCAATAAATCAACTATTAATAATACTGGAAGACATAGGAATGGAGAAAAAAGGAAATCGCAGCTTACCTCTTGCAAAAGGCTCTACTACTGATTCCAAAAAAGGTTTGTATTTGTTACTACCTCGTTTTGATTTGGCACACAAGGTCACTCATTTACGACCTTAGATGTATTTGAATAAATTTCTTCAAAACATATCACTTTATGACCTAAATTGAAAGATAAAGTTCTAGAATTGTTTGTCAAAAATTGCCATAATATCATATAATGATTGAATTACTTGAATAATGTCCAGATAATATTTGGTATACCCCAATATTGCGTGAATAATATATTTTCAAAGTCAAGAAAACATTGTATTCTGTGTAAAATTTTTAATTTTAAAAATTGCACAGCGCTTTCGGCTGTTGAGCCATCATCAGTGCGATACTCGTCAAGTATATAATACAAGAAAACAATTTAAATAAAATTGACAACAAGTTAACTACACAATCATACATTTTTTTTTAAATTACATTAAATTTAAAATATTTCCATATTTGGAGTAGACTGTCGTTAACTTTTGATCATTTTTATATTTTATGATATATTTGTTAATCTATTAATGAATAGGTTGCTTAATAATCAGTAACTGATTTTTCTTTATCACAAAATTGAGTGTTTGATTGTTAAGAAAATATATTTTGCAACTATTTTTTATACAAGTATTTGCCTTGGAAATCTATAACACTTTGTCAGAACATTTCATCAATTTATGGAATTTGAAAAAATCTTAATTTGATGCATCATTCTGGCTTTTCAACTGAGAAAAAGGAAAAAACTAAAACTAATGAGAATATACCTAATTAAATTTTACAGCAAGCATAATATAGTACCTACTATGTGTTGGTATTTAATTGTTTAGAGAGGTTCACCTCCTAACTATTATGTTATATATCAAATCAATCAGCCAAAGCTCAATAAAATAAGCTAGTACCCACACTTGAAGTGATCTCACATTGTTTATGTTCATCACAGTACTAGGTTGTATATGACTCAAACCAATCCTCAAGTTCTGCAGTTGTATCTTAATGGTAATCTACAGACAAGACATATTTTTGCAAAAATCAACAAAGCTTGTGTACACAAAATTTATTTTTATGCCAATAAAGGATACCTTTAAAATACTGAAAAATCAAGGAAATTACATTTTTACAGATGGTATCAATACTAAACTGTGGCCTCGCGGCAGCCGTCGCCGCGAAGCTTCAGGTGCAAGCCTTGTCTCGAAACCAGAGGTATCCAGGAAACCACAGCCTCAACGCGTCAAAACCATCGATAAAAGACCACGATCTCGTGGTGTTGGTTACTACTCAGGTGCCATGGCTCGAAATGAGACGACCGGGCTAGAAGATGAAGATGATATCCATCATGTGGAATTGGGTTCAGTTTTTTTACCAGGCAGTAAGAAGCAGAGCCTGAATCATTTGTTAAATTTCTCTTATACTCCAAGGGAAAGTTATAATCATCTTGTTAGCGGACATGGTCATGAGAATAATGGTAAAAGAATGATGGGTACTAAGAAGCATAAATATAATAAAGAACACTTTTTGCAAGCTAAGTAAGTTTTAGTAACTCTTAATCAAGAATTGTTTGTGATAAGAAATTTCGTTTTAGCTGTCAATTCATCGTCAATAATTCTGGTGATTACAAGCAATACTTGAATAATCCGGATGCCTTAGTTGACTGGAGTTTAATTGAACAAGTGGTAAGTAAGGAACTCTTGAAACATAAATTCTTTGGTGTAAAAAGTCAACCAAATCTTGAATAAAAACGCATTCTCTTTTTATGTTTTGTTTTAGAACTTACATGTATCAGAATATCCAACATGTCCAATTTGTCTTTATCCACCAGTAGCAGCTAAAATGACACGTTGTGGTCATATCTACTGTTGGTCATGTGCTCTTCATTACCTCTCTCTTTCTGACAAACCGTCAAGAAAGTGTCCCATTTGTTTTGATACCATTCATAAACAGGATCTTAAGAGGTGAGCCATATTGTTTATATTATATGCTCTGCAGTTACATATTCAGAAATTTATGGACAAATAATAAAAATGTCAAAATCGCAAACTTATCGTAAATGAACATAAAATCTTGTACTTGTAATGTAGGTATTAACTAATCCAAATTTGTTGGCCAACTTCTAATGGATGAAAGTTGATTGTGCCAGCATATACATTTATATTGAAAAGTTCCAATAAATAGTGTAAACTTTACTTTATTGTGTAGCATGATGGTGTATCTAATTTACACGTAACTTTAATTTTTAATGGAAGACCCTATATATTTTTCAATTTTAGGAATATTTACGTTATTCTGAACATTTTTTGTTAATACTTCCCTATACCTATTTTGAACCGTTTTTGAGTTGTAATGTTTTTTATATGGAAATGACACTTTTTTACCATTTACATAAAATTCAATATCCTCTAATGTAAGTTGAATAAAAGTTTAAATTTCTTAGGAACTATTCACCACATACCGCTCCATCGTTTACACTGTGAAGTTACCTTTTTTATTATACAGGGTGCTGTCAAAATTGGAATAAAAACGGAATCCACAATCTTCGTGTAATTCCTTTTTTTCAAATGGGACACCTTGTATGTGATTATTTATTTTAGAAGAATACGTTGCCCACTATATGTATTACTATTCCCTATACCTATCTCCTGCAGTTTCAAAATAAATCAGCTTTTACATTTTTGTCACAAAAAATTGAAAAATTTTCATAATGCAGATACCTTTAGTTCTCGAGATATTTCTAATTGACCGTTTATCTGCCGCACCCTGTATTATTCTACATATTCCAAAGTGTTGAGTGCACATTGTTCTTCTGGTGAGTTATGTGAAATTGAACCTTTGGAAAATTATTTAATTTTTTTTACATTTCCAACTGTTACATGTTTTGGATAGTAAAAAAAACTAACACAATTTGCAATAATGACATTTAGTAAACCCAAGAAAAATCTAGTGGCAAAAATACAATGTAAATATAAAGCTTGAGCATTCGTTTTTGACACTACCATGAAAATGTATAAAAAAACTGATATCTAATGGAAGATATTTAGAGATCCACTGATTTAAATTAAACTTATGAATTGTTTACAAAAAACTCATCTCTTTTTAACTCAATTTTCTGTTTTGATCCTATTCATAATACATAACTTATTTTTACATTTTCTTTATAGTGTGGTTGCGATTCCTTTTACAACCTTGAACACTGCCGACACTATAACGTTTAGATTAATGAAAAGACCTAGGGGCTGTTTGATAGCATATCCTGCAGACGCCGAAACCAAGAACGAAAATGACATGTTCAATATGTCTGAAGACGGCTCAAAAGATGTTTATTCAAAACTGCTTCTGGCAACAACCGAAGATGTTCTTGCCATTATCGATAGAGAACATTATGAATTGAAAAATCAGTTTGAAAGGGAAGACGGCCCTGAAAAATGTTTTATTGAACAAGCCCTAGTTTTATTAAAAGAAAGAGAAACTACAGTTTGTGGAAATTTTAAAGATGTTGATGAACATTCGAAAACTTGTGCTGAAGTAGACCTTGAAGAAGTTTTTCATAATTTGGAAATTAGTGACATGGAACATTTTAACGAAACTCTTGACAATAATTTAGAGAGTTGTAGTAATAACCAACCTGCTAGGTTTCATTATTTTTATCAAGGTAAGTTTATTTGTTTATTTGATTTGATTTGATATTTTTGTTAATGTTTACAAAGTACATAATATACCAGTTCCATATTCTGCTGCAATACTAATTTTCATCGATACCGTGTTGTAGTTTTCATATAGCTCCCATTCCAACTGTGTATGTGAACCATTTTAGTTGCAATCAATCGTTTTATCCAAAGTGTTGAGTACATGATGCCCTATATATTGAGCTTTGTGAAATTTCAACTTTGGAAAATTACATTGTTTCTTGAAACATATTTGAAATACCATCAGTGTTTCAAAGAAAATTTCAGAAACATACATTTATATTTTACCGTATAAAGCAGTTAATTTTATTTCAGTGAAATATGAGTGATTCAAATTCTAAAATTTTCATATAACAAAGTTGAATTTTTTTAAATTTTGAAACCACTCATTCTAGGTGAACCAGAATTATTTCAGAGTGTCATCTAGTTACAGTTATTTAGCTTTCAGTTGAATTTGCTACACTTTTTCCGGTTTAATTTGGAAAATTTTCAAAACTAGTCAAATATTGACAAAGCAACTAATTACTTCAAAAATTATAATTTTTAACTTCCATACTTGCTTTATACTATTTTTAAACTTCAAATTACAGCTTCCGATGGTCAACACGTGTACCTCCATGCTATCAATGCAAGAATGTTGGAACACAGTTATGGTTCCTTAGAATTGAGTCCAAAAACAGTAACAGGTAGAATTCTGGAAAAAGAAGGTGGCTCAATGACTGAAGAACTGCGCAAGAGACTGCGATATCTCCAACATCTACCAGTTACATGTCAATTCGAAGTTGCCGAAATTCAGTTGAAAACGCCAATCGTTCAGAAACAAACTCTTGAACATTTTCATGGTAAGTTACAATTTGATATCAATAGATATTATTAGTTATAGGACAACCGAAAAAAATCTCATACGGCCGTTTGTCGTCCACCTAAAGCTTCGACAAGTGGTCTAATTTTTGGTTTGATGTCTAATTGTAATCATATTTCCGTTTAAATTTAAATTTTCATTAATTTTAAAGAATTCATTCACGGTGCCTTTAGACCATAAGATTTTTCATTTGATTTTAACAAATCGAATGAAACCGTACTTTGTATTTGTTTACACTGTTCGAACTTCGCAAATCATTCGAGTTTTGAAAAATAGAACCGTATCTACCTATTTCGGTTCGATTTTTCATCTGATTTTTATTATTAATCATGTGCATTGTGCATTATTTGCTGTTGACTACATTCTCTTATAGGATAAGAGCAGAATTACTCCACCTTGTTTTTGCCTCGATACATTCCCTCAGAATAGTGTCTTTCTTGTGAATTTTGCTATTTACTTTTGACAATATTCCTTCAAAAGTTTTTGAGCTCATTCGTGTAAAGTTTTTAAAGCTCATATGATCTGCCAACAAAAGTTCACTAAAAAAAATTCGAAATAATGAAGTTTAAATGAATTAAATCATCAAAACATGCCATATTATAACTAATTATATCATTTATTCATATTAATGACATACCAAACACAAATATTTTCAATCTAGATTATATAAATTTACACTTCACTTTCTGTACACGAAAACATTTTTTCTAATGGAATAAACCCACTAGAAACAAGCCATACGAAAGTGTTCGTATACGATTACCGTTTGAGCATGTCAAGTTATTCAAATTTCATACGAAAATGGTCATTTTTCGTATACGATTTACTCCAGAATGGTTTCGAAAATCGCACCCCAGAATAGAGCGACATGTGACTTTACACAATAATTATGTCAATAGTATTTTGGGAAAATTCATAAATAAATGTTGAATATGTGAAATATGGCTAACTGAATTTCGCCAAAGCCAACCAACTAGACAAAAAAAAGTAGTTCTAAATTGTATTTACTTTATTCTACATATTATTTCCTTAATAGATAATATCAAATTAATGTATCTGCTGAAATTTTGTTTGTAATTAATTTGTATGCACCTAGTTTTAGAAATGATGTTATAACAAGTCCTTTCATAAAACTATTTAGTGCTATAACAAAGTGAGGTTAATTAACCTTGATTGATTTAGTATCATTCTAAGGTCAGTCCCCTCTACTACATTTTACATAACAAAATTCACTCTTGATACTTTAGGTAGTGTACACTTAAACATATCTCATCTTAACTCGTCTCACTGGAATATTAATTTCCATCGAATATCCAGAATATGTAAGTAACGAGTTGAGTCTGGCAATGCTCAAGAACTCAAGTATGCTGATCCATATATTGTTACTGAACAAAATATTTATTTTATTGATTATTTTTTTTGTATAATTTTTAACCAATTAGAACGGTAAATTTAGTTGAGTTACCTTGTATAATTTCAAAAATACCTGATTATGCATAGAGTAGCTTTACCAATCGAAAATTTTACAATAATTTAATTTCCTTATTATAGACCCTCTCATCACACGCAATATCTAAACTAACCACATTGACATCAATATACAACAACAATACAAAACTAACAGGACCTTCAAATTTTGACGTTTGTTAGAAATAATTGCAATTTCCATTGTACCAATTTGAATTCAAATTATTAAATTTTTTATATCTACTTAATTCACTCAATAAATAATCGTATCAAATACAATACATACTTCAAAATAAATACAGTTATACATCTCAAACTTCATGCACAATTTATTTGAACTGTCAAACTGACACTCATGTAATTATGCAACAAGTTATCGATGTATAACCTGAATATTTTGAAGTACTCATAGTATTACTACTGAATATATTTCAACTTGTCCGAAAATCGCAATAATGTCTGTTTCCACCCCCGCATCAAACCCACCTACTTTTCAGCTGTTGCATTTATTTTTCGTTTGTAATTACCCATCCCATCTACAACTTCCACCTGCCAAACTCTAGAAAACAATTCTCAAAAAAGTTAATTCG
>CAJUYI010006818.1:0-13089 GCA_910591695.1 Galerucella pusilla
CATTTTATCAATGAAATATTTTGTCTCTGGTATTTATAAGTCTATGGTTGTATGCGTATGTGACAGCTCAGTGCAAATAATCCTTCAAACTGTCACCTCAAAAATTGGAGATTTTGTTTCAATTTTCATCATCACCACTTGCTAATAAAAAACCAATTTCTCATCGTTTTTTAATTCATGCTCCGGAGAATATTCCTTAAGTCTTTCCATATTTCCGAATGAAATTTTTTTTTACATTTTCAATACACAGTTTGGATCTAGTTAACTTTTTACGGACACAAAAGGAGATGTCAGACGAGAATCTACTGGAAGGGCTTATTTGCGAAATACTAAATTTTAATTATGTACATACTCTCGTCCTAAGCATAGAAAATTAGTCTTTCTTTGAATTTTCTGCTTATCCTTTGTGAGGACTGTCATACATATCCACTTATGCTTTTTCCTTTGATGATCTCCCGTCATTTTACATGGAATATTCCATTTTTTCCATCAGCCCTAACGCCACACAAAAAGCAGCGATATTTATTTTAGGTAACTCTTTTTCCACTAAAGTTGAAGATGGTCGATCCTTTGAAGTCACTTTTTCAATTAAAGATGAGAACTTCAAGTGATTATTAGCCAAATGTAATAAGGGTCTCGCAATTTTCCCCCAATTATTTCCTAAGGAAGTGAGACCTCTGAAAACTGGAGTATTCACAACGAATACGAGTTTCAGGGTCGTAGTAATAGTCACTTGAAGATTATTATAATTCAGAAAATGAACACATTCAATATACTCACTAGTGTGAACGTTGTAAGGACTAAGTTTCCATCAACTGCAGTAAAAATAGTGATTAGTCTATCTTTCAAATTTCCACTTTCATATTCCGGTTTGTTTCCAACAATTAATAGTTATTCAACCAACTGGAGTATTAATAAGGGCTATCAACATCCGAGATATTTTGATGATTGAGAGTGCTGATCACAATTTTCATACTCATGTTAGTAACAAAACTTTTACGTCGACTGCTTAACTTGAATCCTTTTTTTCCATGATTTAAAAACTACGAATATTAATTTATTTGTTTCATAGGTTAGTAATGTCAATAATAAATGACAATGAAATAATGTCATAGAGAAGGTCGTCGTGGGTCGTCAGTTGAAATGTCAGTTTTCGTCTTTTGAAATATTTTTTGTTTGTCTTAACACTAGTAATTATATAGTTTTGTAGAATCGTATAACAACAGCGATGGGTGAGTTGGAAACTATGAGTATTCTATACTAGAAGTCAGTTTAATGCCTTTTTTGTTTGTATGTTTGGTTGTATGTACTAAAATCGTTCATTATTAGGATAATAAATGAGTTTGTGTACAACGCACGGTCGATGAAAATGGATACTTATATTCAGGGATTCAAGTAGCATTTACAAGCCGATAACGATTTTTGCGATTTGGCAATAAAGATCCAGGCTAGTGAAAATATCAAAGGCCGTGAAGTATATAAGATTTTTTTTATTGGTGAACCATGTGACCCATCAAACGCCTCAGCGTGTTTAAATCGAACTTTCAAAAACGCGCGTGTTTTAAAGTTACCGTGGCAACATCAACAACGAAGTCTAAATCTATGGTCCAAATCATGTTTAAATGACAACTTTTTTATTATTGATCTGAGAGGAGTATTTGTAACGTCAAAACTTTTATTCGAACAATATTTAACAATGTCAAATTTATAAATTAAAATGGAAAGTGCCGTAGGTATTGTTTGAAATATTAATATTTCCATCTTCCAAATCTTAGGTTATGGTATTTAAATTAATACTATTGACATTCACAGAACTCAATAAGGTTGAACTTCCATTAAATATGCATTAAATACAAATTAGTTTATGTTTTTCTCATTTCCTTGACAACGCAAGGTATACATTCATTCATCACGAATTCAACCATTTGACATTTAGTTCTTATTTTTATCTATGATTTCCATTTCTTGTTGTTGTAGTAGTTATAGACCAGTATTTATAATTTCAAAGTGCACTAATAAAAAAAATGGCGTTAAGTATTCGTGGATAACTGGTCTTTAAAACACTTGCTCTTTTTTCTCTTATTATTTTGGGAATCAAACCACAATAATGTTTTTTATTTTTTATTTCGACGTTTCGGTAGCGTTCCAGCTACCGTTGTCAATATTAGGGACCAAAAATTATTTAATTAATTTTATTACTAGTTAATCTTGACAAAGGTAGCTGGAACGCTACCGAAAAGTCGAAATAAAAAATAAAAAACATTATTGTGGTTTGATTCCCAAAAGAATAAGAGAAAAAAAAAGTAATGCCACAAGGAACTTACAGAAGATATTCAAACTATCCTTACTTGCTCTATTTCGAGAAAAAATGGCGCGTATTTTAAAGACCTCAATATCCACTTATACTTTAATATACTATTCTCCTACTCGCAAAATTTATTCTTGGATATTTATCACTCAAAATTCGATACTTGTTGCATGAAAGTATAGAAAGCTTTGACCAGTTTCTATAGCCGCATAAAAATTGATATTGTATCAACAACGTCAAGCCGTTAGTATACCATCAAAAATTGAGAGAAATTGAATTTATTGGTTCCTTATAACAGCCAATTGGATATAAAAAAATCAGCAAAAGTCGGATGTCACACGCTGCTGCCAGAATAATCAACGTATAAATCAACGTATGGAGCAACGTATTAATACTTAAAGAAATTGTGCAAAACAAAGACTGCTACTGCAGTTTCAGAATCCATACTTTTTGCGCACTTTAACAAAAAATATGCTGTATTAGAGTCTGTATTAAGCTCATACAGAGAATATTCTCTGCTGAAGTCCGCCCTTTTCATAGGGAAAAACAAAGATATTTCCAAGGATTCTAAGCGACTATTCAAAAAATAATCAATGAGCCAAAAAATCTAATGTGTTTGGAAGGGAAGATGTGAAAAAATTCACGTTTGAGGCTCCTGAAGATATTTATTCAATGATGACAGAAGTGATGATGATCTGAATTGCTGGAGCGTGCCTTAATGGTGAATTCTGTGCAATGAAAATGGACAATGTTGAATTAACTTATGAAGTCACACTAGTTCAAAATTACATCGAGATAATATCCGACGTGACATATTTTAATCCTCGTTTCTTCATGCGATATCCAAGTGGAAAGTGCTCAAACCAGCCTGTCGAAAAAAATTTGCATTCTGCAATTCCAAGTGGAATTGCTGAATTATTGAACTATGAGAACTTTAAGAAGTACACTGGACACTCTTAGAAGAACGTCTGTTAAAATCCGTTTCACTTAAGATAAAGCCGCGTGAAGTTTGCCTACTGTCTTGCACAGAAATTAATATTTGTCTTCTTATTTATTTATGTCGCCTAGTAACGACAGCTTTATAGCATTAGCGTCACAAATGATGTTTCATGCTATTTTATTAATGACATTTGAGGTTGTGCTTAAGGCAATCATTTACTGTGGACTATTTTCGATTTTTAAATATTTCAAGACGTTTAGCTAGTTTATTTGTGAGTGTTGAGTGCTTCACTTGATCTAAAACCATACCTCCTAAAAAACTTGTTGGTATTAAAGGGAAAATGATCCACAGTCAAGGATGACAGATTCTAATTTTGTGTTAACCTAAAAATGTGCAAACGTTAGGCTACTGATTTGAAGTCAAATGTCAATTTTACAATATGGCGGTATTTTTGACAACTTCCTCGCGCATACGACTGCAACTTCACGTGGCTTCTTCTTAGGTGAAACCCTTTAAACGAATACGGGAGTTGCTGCTTCAGCAGTATTTCAAGAGAAACAGAAAAAAAAATGGATTGGAGATAGAGAAGTTATGGAGTCAGAAAATTTTATACAAATTGAGAAAAAACGAGTATTTCTCGTCCGAAGACTGAAAGTTTCCCTACAACATGACAAAAAGCGTAAAATTCTTCCAGTTTTTCTATCCTGCACAGTTTACTTCGATAATACTCACCGGGTGCAACCTATTGGTTATTAACAAGGCTAGTATAATAAGTGTTTAAACAACAATAAAGGAAGCAAAGTTGTGAATAATAAATGATATTTCAGAAAAAACTCTACTCATGGAAAGGAATCTTTCACCCAAGCTTTGTTTTTCTTGCTGGCGATTCAACTATTTAAATACGTAATTTACTTGCACTTATTGGATTTGTCGAATATTTGGAAAACCTAAGATAATAAAACACTCAGAATTAATAAAAATAATCTTATTGAAAATGTATACGATAAATTAACTTGTAGGTATTGACTTGACTCTGACACAATGGTGATCCTTCATCAGCTTAAATATTACTGGCCAAGTACAACAATACCTGTTATTTAAACAACCCGTTATTTTCTTTGTTAACGGTTCCTTATAGTTATAACATAAATCCGGTAGAACTAACCACTATTTGTAATACGAATTAATAGGAAACCCTCTACCATTTAATACTTGTTCGTAACGAAGTTAAAAGTCGATGGTTTTCATAATTTTGATTCACTAATTTCCACTTTGAATGATCTAAGTTTTGGAAGTGCCATGATAAATACTGGTTATATATGGAGCATCCTTAAATTATGTACGATGAAACAAAACAATTTAATTCGTCTAAAACCTCATTAAATTCGTACTAATGGTCAATTTGACTTGTGACGCGTTTCGCTAACACAGAAGCTTCATCAAACGAATGAAGGTATAATAAAAAAATTTCAATTTATAGAGTGCATTGATACGGTTTTTCTAAAATATATTATTGACATTGGTAATAGAAAATGTTTAGATGGAAATAAAGTGCAAAAAGCTTAGGTACCTGGATATTCATTTACAACAATCACATCTGAACTATCTTCTAGGATATATAGATTTATTAAAGGAAAATGGTTGATATATCTATATTTGGTTGTTAAGAAGACTACCTGAATATTTGTTTTCATTGATTTCAAGATATTTAACTTGAAGAACTCAGGTTCTATCCGTAAAAATTCAAATATGAGTCGAAAGTTTGTTAGTTTGCCAATAAATGATTTGAATAGTTTGGATTTAATTTCTTGTTGTCCTAGCTACGTTTGGGCTGTGAAATTCTAGTTTTGAAATTACTAAAAGTTCTACCGATGTAAATTTGTCAACACTGTCATTATTTGTAATGAGTGTGAATAAATTGTAATCGGTTTTAAAGCAAAAATTTATTTTTAATGTTTTCTCAAAGTGATTCACAGCCTTATTCAATAAACACGATTACAGCATACTAACTAATGGCTACTTATAGCCTGCTAAGCAAATCATATTAAAAATAGAATACTTAGAAACATGTGAAAAATAATATGTTTTTATAAGATAAACATGACAATAATGTATAATACGTAAACAAAGTGAATATCTCTTATTTCTCTTTGAAGATTTTTTTGACATTCTGTCATGTTGTATACTTCTGTTCTCTGTAATGGTAATGGATGACTGAGAGATACCATGTAGGTATAGCTATCACCTAATAAAAAGTACTTTAGTGAAAATACCAGATATAGTATATCAAAGTTGGGTGACTATCAAGCTAAAAATGCTCATTTAGAAAGGCATTTTATTGTCGCTAAGACCTAAAGTTCTGGACTAATTCCTCCCTCCATTATCGGTCTTGTTGATGAACCATATTAATTATATTTACAGAAAAATGTTCGTTTATTCTTTAAATTTTCAATCATCATATTATTCAAACGGATTTATTTTTCTCAAATGTACTTTAGGATTTTTAGGTCTTCGCGGTTCCTCAGCCTCGTTTACTTCTTGGTTAATATCAATTGAGTCATCCACATCCATATTCATAATAATGGCTAAAATAGATAATATATGATTTATAACAATGTATATCATCAAGTACAAGTAACCTGTATAAAATTTTTTCTATTATTATCTCCACAAAGGGACAATCAACTGAACTAACTTTTGATTAAAAGAGGTTAGGTTAACTTGAACACGGTGTAAAACATACCCAAACTTACCAGTGATTTAGCAACATTCTAGAGTTACAACAATGTTGAAGGTATTGTTATGCGAACTGCTGCATTAATGTGCTCAATTAGTGCCCCCAGTGAAATTCCCATATGAGACGACTATGGCTCCTCCGCCGTATTTTCAAGAATGATCTGGAACACGTAACATCTAGAAAAACCCGGCGCATCCACCAAAACTTTGAGTTCTAGAGGTTTCTAGAAAAACATACGTGCGAGTATAAATAGGCGACGAGCTTCGCAGCGGGGTCAGTTAGTCAGTTAGTGTCGATACTGAAAGAAAGCAATCGCGCCTCGATAAAGTGTTTATTGAGTGACTCTCATATAAATTAGTTAGTGTGTGTTTAGTGTATCATATAAATTATTAAATAAGGACTATATTTGAATATAAATCTGTAAATATAAATTAATTGTAAATATAAATTAGAATAAACGTTACAGTATTTATTAATATGCTTTTCACCAATTCAATTTTATAGTCATGTTAGAATAATCTAAATTATATTATCAATGAGGATGTTTATTTTTAAGGGTGGTATTCCAAACTATGTTATTTGTTCCATCAGGAGAAAATACTTTTTCCAAGGTCTGTTTAAGTGAATTTTTATTAAAATATTGTCAATTAACTTTGGATCGTAATTTTTACTTACTGCTATTAGTTCTATAATATTTAGCTATTTGCTGTAATTATGAGAATTCAATGGAACTTGAAAGTGTGTATATTATACTATTGTAAGCAGCCTATTTATGACTAAGTGGGTGGACCGAACTATTATAAATTATTCTTTTTCCTTCAGCTCAACGTGCATGTGACAGCTATTGCCATTAGCACAAGTTACATTACAAATATATGATATAACATAGGTTGACAAAAAAACAATTGTTGTAATCAGTGAATAAGGTAAGTGGTATTCTATTTTGTTCATGAGATGCTCTTCCTCCAGGAACTGGATCGCCTTATCCACTTGGTTTTTGTTATTCAGGATGTCTTCTATGTTGAGTTTAATACCAAGCTCTTGTCGTCTCATGGCGAAATGTGGGCACTCAGAGAGGATATGTTTTATTGTTAGCTCTGTGTGGCAATATTGGTATTTTGGCAGAGAAGGTGATGTCATTATATATCCATGTGTAAGTCGAGTGTCTCCAATACGTAGGCTACGAACAATAGCCATGTTTCGTCTGGATAAACCAAAGTAGGTTGGTTGGTTCACTGTTGGTTGAATTTTACGTAGCATTGAAGTTACTTGATTCCAATTATTTTGCTAGGTGGTTGAATTTAGTTTTTCAAAATAAGCTTTCACGTCTCCAGATTTTTGTAGATCAATGATGCTGGAAAGAGAAAATTGTAATGTCTATTTGTGATGGTTTGTGAAATATAGTTTATTATTTATATTTGAAAGTTCATTTACTAATTTTGTTCGGGTTTTGCGGTAAATTTGATATTGTTATCAATAAAGCTGTCTTATTGTTCAGTTGTGCCAGGAAATCCAGCTGAAATTTCGTCCACGTGTACAGCCCAAATCCTTTAAATATTTTAAAAATAAAAAAATTATCTCAACTACCGAATAATATAGTCGTTATCCATATTCATAAATTTTCGTCACAATTGATGACAAAATATTAACAATTGACTATTTACATTTCTCATATATGAAAAATCAATAGACCGTTACTAATGCTGCTTGTGTTATGGCTGCGGTTATTTTATTTGAACATCTACTTTCCTCCCTTAATAACGGTTCATTGCTAGTAATAGCATTATTAATTTGTTTTGATAGTTTATGATCTAAAATTGATCCGTCCGCAATTAAACATTCCAACAAAGTTTTAAGGAAAAATATCTCTGAAAAACCAGCGAAAAACAGAGTCAGATATCAATACTACCAAATAGATATCTTCTTTATTGAACGTACTTATTTACCTAGAAGATAGATCAGATTTGATTGTTGTGAATGAATTTCCTAGTGAACTTGCTCAATACTTTTGATAATATTTGTAGAAACCCCGGGTGTTATCAAACAATTATTTAGTAGTAAAATAATGTATGCGTCACTAAAATCATTTTATTACGGATCTGATAATTCCAAAAAACCCCCCTTCGCATGTTATGTAGAGCTTGCGTCAATTAACTGCCTCTTAGTAGAAGTACAAAGTCAAAGGATTGTTTGGTTGACAAAGAGTGTCTGATGTGGTAAATGAAAAAATTTTCAATGACATCACCACAAACGATAGCGACGCGATGAAAAGTCTGTAAATCAAAATACCTCAGAAAATGTGTTTCGCAGTAAGATTAAAAGAGAAACAATCATTTCAACGCGAAAATAATGCTAAGGAATGTTTTGTTTCTATAATTTGAATTGGGTGAGCACTCCAGTTAATGAGCAAATAAGTACATAGGTGAATTTGTACTTTTTTAAATATCAAAAGATAATATCTCATTATTTTCCCATTCATTATTTTATATATTTTTCTAATATTCTGAAGGGACTTAAACTGTATCTCATATGAATATAATTCAAATCATACTTTAGAAATATTTTGCTTTGAATATAAAAAATACCAAAACAGCAGTAATTGAACAAAGTGCAATTCAACGAACTGAGCGATAAATTAACATTAACGTGTTAACATTGGTATCCGGACAATGGTTAAAACAATACATGTTATCAACGTATGTGGATGAACATAGTGCGGTTTACCTCATTACAGGATAATTATAGTCTAGCTGTAATGGTCATCGTTTCTGGACAAGCGACCATCAGATTTACATTCTATTCCGTTTATTCTGTTTTGTCATTTTCATCACCGAATTGGTCATGGATGTTGCTTGGTTTAATTCATTACATTGGAGTAAATTATGCAGTAGATCAATAAGTTCCGCAAATAACGTAAAAGAACAACGGAATCATTTTATACTCCTTTTCTTCAGTTCACAAGGAAAATTCACTCACATGTTTCATTTAATTAAGGGAACTTTTCATTTAAAACGTTACGAATTACGAATTTCCTACGATAAATGAAATTTTTTTACAAACAGTTAAGGAATTACTACCAGTGTGACTAGGCTTGGTTGGCAATGCAGAAGAGTTATTGGCAAAACTTGGGGAATACTACCCAAAGTGGTTCACTGGCTGTACACAATTGTAATAAAGCCAACGATCGCCTATGTAAAGGTGGAGAAGGACATACAGCACAGCACAGGGACATCGCCTTCCACCTTTGAAAGTTTTTGTAGGGCGGAGGCGGTGATGGCAATTCTTGAAATCGGGGGACTCATGGTCCCCGAACACTGTTCGAAAATGGCACACTGATACACCTGGGTCAACACATGAGTTTTGTTAGCGTGACACCGGAGATAATATTCAATGCACCCAGGTAATTCTGGAGAAATCATCTGATTCACCGATGGTTCCAAAAAAAACCATAGCGCTGTGGCCGGCATAAATGGACCTGAAAGGGAATGTTCTTTAGTCCAAGTCGATATACGTCAGTGCTTCAAACTGAGACGATTGCCGCTATAGCCTATATTGATGAGAACATTAGAAGAGGATATACCAGACAGAAATAGAAATATTAATTGACAACCAGGATCTAATTGCAGCTCTCAGTAATCCAACAAATGGATCCAGACTGGTGAAAAACTGTGAAGAAGAGATTGACACAACATCACCACCATACAAAGAGTTCACTGAACGAGGTAGGCAAGGAACTGCGCTTTTGGGTGAAGGAAATTTGAAGATAGCTGCCGACCTGATTACTGTGCACCACAGGAAAGTAAGGAAACAAACATCCGCTCAAGATGGGCAAAGTTAGTGCATGTGAACTTTATAATCAAACACCTACTCACATATTTTGCTTACAAGGGCTCAGACTGAAAATCCTCCAGTCAAACTATATACAAAAGACACGAAGCTTCTGGAATGGAAATGGATAACGTGAGAAATGGTACAAAGATTTAATTCAAGTCACTTGGCTGATGAGCACAACCCAAACGAATGAATAAGTGAAAATGACAAGCTTTTATTCAATTTCACATATTCCGGTATCTGTCGAGTTAAATTTGTTCCAGTTTTCGGTTTCCGATCAAGCCCAAATTTGGCGAATACCGTCAGTTTGAATGACGGTGCATGGTTGGCTCAGCTTCTCCCAAATGTAGTTTTATAGCTTCCATCACGAAAGTTCACTAAACTATTCTTTCCGGTAACGCTTGGAACACCTCGGATTTGTCTATGATTTTCATTTCAATTTGGTGTTAATTGGCTAGGGTACTTTTTCATGTGCAATTCAGTACAATTTTTGGAACTATGGAACCATGAACAATCTAAACTAAATTAGACATTGTGAGGATATTGGGGTCTGGTAATTGAGCAATTTTTTCAGTGTATTCAATACAGAATCAGAACAATACATTATTTCAAATTAACATTTCTCTTGTGGATTTTTACTGGATAATATATTCAATCAGCTTGTGAGAGCCATCTTAGGCGTAACAACCAGTATTCACCCATATTAACAGTACTATAACAAAATGTAATGTGTGGTGAATTTTGAATGTCGGAAATTCTCCTTAGAATTGAGTAATACATTTTTTATCAAATCTCTGAAGCGCCAAGAGAACACATCAAAAACCTTGGCCTGCGTGGCGCTGGTGATGCCAGTGGAAATTTCAATTGCTTCCCCCCTTTTGACTCTTCAGAACTGTCACGACCCGCTACTGGATCCTACACGCATAATTTTTTTGTTCATTCGGACCTATGAAACTACTCTTCGATATGAAACGGGTAACGAACTTTTATCTGAAGAAATAGTCGAACTACTGTGTAGTTGTTGGATCTAGTTAACTTTGTGATAACATAATTTCTCCAGGGCTTTATTTACTTACTTCCACATGAAGAGACACATTCGACGTAGACATATCCAAACTTTTGTCATATGTTGATACTTGTTCAATTCTGCATTAATTTAGCTTTAATTATAGTTACACCAGGTGCAATGTTTTATAACAATTGCAGACTGAAAATATATTCTCACTTAAAATTGAAACATATATTATTCGGAGAGGAAAATGTTAAAACATAATATATTTGGAGTAGCTGCAATAAAGAAGGACGAATGGCGAAGAAGCGCAGAGAGGCAGATGAAAATTAATTGATTAACCAATTTGTCAATTTTGGAGGTTACCAGTAAATTTTTGTAAAACTGGTTATTGATTAATTTTATTGGATAAATATGGAAACGATCCATAAGATGAGTGGAACAATCAAATTACTCCTTCTTTTTGTTGAACTATACAGTGCTATTCAAAAGTCCCCTCCCCCACTCGTATCTTTTGAACGGCTACACTTACATTGATGAAATTTGGAGGGTGGAAATAAAGTGTTGTAAACTGCTACCGAATGGTAGCAGGTGACGTAATAGTAATAGATGACGTCACAGTGCCACTCTGGCCAATAATTTTGAATAGGACCTTTTGAAAGGCATTGACATTGGCTACATAGCCATATTAATTTTGTTTGGGTTTAAACAACTAATTTTGACGGATAAATTAAATAAATACCAGAATTATTGAAATAATTTTTTTTTATTTAATTATTCAAATATCTACTTCTTGACAGTAATACATCCTATTAGTGAACTCTTGTCGTACTAGTTCGAATGTGTCAGCTGAAATTGCATTGCATTTTTCAATAATTCTTTCTATCAAAACGCCAATGCTATTCTGGTGACCGAGGTGGCCATTCTATAGGACCTCGCCGGCCGATCCATCTACCTCGATATTCTTCATCCAGGTAACGTCTTACTGCACCATAATAATGTGCAGGAGCACTATCATGTTGAAATGGCCAGTTGGCCGAACTCATCTGGACGTCTATTCCTGAACAATAAGCAGCATAGATTTATGGCGAATGATCACATGAGGCGATAGTCGTTATATTCTTGGCCCGTGATCTGATATTATTGATAAAAATCATACGTTCCGGATCGCATAGTTCGAAATAGAGGAGCAGAGTCGAATGAATTGGCGCTTGCCTAGTAAAGAGGTTTTTTAATGTATATATTTGCATATAATAAGTATATAATTACTATTTCTCTATGCATTTCGTAATTATTCTGTCAGTTCTCTGTTTCTTTGAATTTTAAATTCATGTGCATGAAGTTGAAAAATACTTTGTCGTGAGTTTTAGAGGATCTACGGATTTTCAGTGTTTTTAATCGGTGTTTTATTATGGACATGGAGAACTATTATTTTTGGCACGTAGGTAATAATGGAGGATTTACGAGAGGCAGAGGAGGCAGTACGAATTGACGAAGATAGGGGCACTAGGTTTTTATATGACCATCACTTGGAATCAGACTACCGTTTTATATTATTGATAATATAACATAACAAGTGTGAAAAATAATATCAGAAAATTATGACAACCGTACAAAAAAAGGCCGAGAATAACTGAAAAGTAGATCTTTTGTATCAAATAATGCTGGCAACAACGCAATAATTTTGAACGTCACATAGGTTCAAGAATTAGTCGATTTTGAACGTGGAAGTCGATCGCACGGGATAGACCACATCATACGAGAGAAGCACCGGATCGTATGACTTTCAAGAATAGCTACCCTGGATTATCTTCCAGAATTACGAGAATTAACGGCTCAATTGCATTTTTTAACATCTCCAGATACACTTCACCGCCTAAATTTGAATTTAGAAAGACAGGACCAACTATGTGGTTTCCCAAAATACCTGCCCAAACATTGACTTTTTTCTGGAAATTGGGTATGCTGTTCACAAAAGGTGTGAGGATTTGTGTCACTCCAATACCTTACATTTTGTGTATTCACATTTCTATCGCGGCAAAAAGTACTTTCGTGACTAAAACAAATTGTTTTCGTGTAATGTGGGTTTCGACTAATTTCATTTGTCATACATTCACAGAATTCGAGTTTTCTGTCGGGGTCGTCATCCGAAAGGTGGTGCACCATTTTTAACTTGTATGGATGAAATTTATTTCGGGTCCGGTAAGGTTCGCGACCCTCGGAATTTTGCAACGATTTTTTTTTAATAGAAAGCCCTATTGCTA
>CAJUYI010006821.1:0-13087 GCA_910591695.1 Galerucella pusilla
CTACACAAATTCTATTGTATTGAAAGGTTAAAATTGGTAACTGAATGAGAATGTGTCCAAATATAAACAAAACCCTTCCAAAATGAATTTTTTTTTTAAATGAGATATATTTATGTCTATAGTCGTATCTTATAATTATTATCGCCTACTGTTCTGATTTGAATCTCCAATAAATTTGATATCGATATGGTTGGATGATTTTAACTCGTGTAGGCATTCCGAACACTAGTAGCGTTTGCCTTCTTTTGCTTTTTTAATTTGCGATGAAGTGTGTTGCCGTAGAAAGTTTTGTTCTCTCCTCTGATCTTTTTAATTTCTTATAGACTACATTGTTCTTGCTTTTGAAATTATTCCTAGCTGAATGCGGAATGTTATTTCCAGAGGCGAATGCTTTGTGTAGGAGTTTGAATAAATTCTTGATCTTCGATAAGATAATCGTACAATACAATAAAGTGATATAGTTGAGACTGTGAAAGTTTATTCACGTTATGTATTCAAATTTTAAATTCCGTTTCCGTTTTCTAGGTGAAATGAGTGGCCAATATTTGGACAGTGTTTGTTTTTTTTCAATTGATTTTACCATGGTGGAAAATACATTTATAGCTATTTCCAAAATATGTTACCACACTAACGACTCAAAATCTATATATTTTAAACTGGTAAAATTTGTTTTGTGTACAGGGAGTTTCAAAAACAAGTCGATCCGTTGAGTAAGACACTGAAAAATGTGTGGGATTCTGCTTGTATACACATTTTCTACGATTATGCTGAAACTTCTGATAACATTCTCATGGAATTTTGTATAAATATTTTTCGAATGCTGGCACATCCCATGAAATTAATTCGACGGCGTTTGTTACATGGTTCGTACCGAGTAAAAACCTTTTTTAAGGTTCAAATTTCAAGTGAAAATAGAGAGTAGTAGTTCCTAATGGTTGTATTATTTGTTCTTCAAAGGGACTACGCGCCGAGTCCTTCTCATAGAAGCAAAGTAGGTGAGTAGGTGTTTCATCGTAGAGCTCACATTTTCCGAACATAGGTTCAGTGGTTGAAAGTTTCCTGTAAACCTTTTTCAGTGAACTCTTTGTATGGAGGTGTCCTTACGTCAACCTTAATTTTTGTCGGTGTTCCTTATCTAGCCAGCTCCGATTTTCCCTCTTATATGATCTTTTGTGAGTGCACAAAACGTTTTTGGAACTATGGAGTCTCCTTAAGAATCTTCTTCAGCTAACTGATCTGCAATTTCATTACGTGCAATCCCTTTGTTAGAGCAACTTTGTTAAGAATCCTCTACAGGTTTGCACCAGTTCAGACCTTGAAGTTGGATTGCTGATAGCTTTACGCAGAGTCTGGATGTCAGTGGCAATCGTCTCTGTTCGAAACACAGACCTAAATCGACAAAGGCTGAAAAACATTCTCTATTGATTTAGTATCATTGGTAAACCAGATGCATAATCTGTTCCCTAGATGGGATGATGTTCACTCGCTCAGTGAATATGTTCCCCGTTGTGATGCTATCAAAACTCTGGTGGATTATGGGTTCATCTAGTATTGTATTAGTGTCTTACCGTCGAACATTGTTCGAGGACCATGAGTATCCCAATTTCAGTCTAAGATTTGCCATCATCGCTCCGCCCTTACAAAAATTTCCAAAGAGGGAAGTGCTGTTCTTTGGATTGCAATTTAATATGCCCACTTCTGTCCTCTAGACTATTGTTGCACAGGTGTGTAAAGCCCTGCGTCCATATGCCTTGATCATTCAACCTGCAGATTTAGTCATCATCAGATCAATTGTAATTCAATGTTCGTTGGGGCATATATATCTTAGAAAGTAGTTGTTTCGTCCCAGTTAAACGGTGATTAATTTGATACATTTTTCAAACAATTCAGGTGTGGAGTTTGCGATACACATAATTATTGTTTCTTACCTGGTTATCATATTCGAGTGGTACGTATTTTGAGTTGCTCTGAGTTCTTTTTCCAAATCTAAAAAATAAAACACCCAATAATTAGAATAATAGTTCAAAGCTCAAGGACCGATGGCGATGCAACAATTGAATAAGTTTGTTCCAATATATTGACCAGGATCATCTGGGTTTACAATTATTAATTCATCATATTCAATACACTCTCTATCAGATACCTCTTACTTAGAATCAAATATACTTAGTAGGAGTTGGCAAATATGATAACGAATAGGCTTTATTGGTGAAATGCTCGTTCGTACACCATCTAACAAGAGACGGAAGCTTTGTCAGTTCCTTTGAAGTCGGACTTACACGACATTTAGCGGAAATACGTCGAGGCATTGAAACATAAACTACCTGATGCACTGAGAAGAGTAACATGAGTATTAATTCGAAGTAAAACCATGACTACAAAAAAAAAGTATTGATGAACATCACTCCCAATTGATTGGTATTATGGAATAATAGTTCCAACTACTAACATGAGAACACCTTATTATTCATCTTATGTGTCTAATAAGTAGCTTAATTTCAACCTAGGTAACTAATCATTATTCACTCAGAATCAAACATACTTAGAGACTGGCTTTGTGTGTACACCCGTATTTTTGTATGGAAAGTGTAGAAAGTATTGTACGAATACACTTATAGAGAAGATATTTCTTGAATATGATTGGTTGATACAATGGGCACACACTGATCACTGTCAAACACTCAATAACTGAATACCTAAAATTTCAACGATCAAGACAGAACAATAACTTCACTAGCCATCGAAAACTGTGTTACCCAAAATTTCTTCGTACGATCTCTGTGATATTAACATATTGAAAAAATTACCCCAGTGGTAGGTAGATGTTTTTTAGTTTTCATTATTCATTTTTTGTTTTCGCTATAATTTAATATTATTTTCATTGTGTGTATAAACATTAAATTCAAAAATAAAATTTAAAAATGAATTTTAAAATTGTCCAAGTGAGGACTCATTAATCGCTTTTTTGTACAATAATATGTCGGGTGTCTCATACTTGTTGATTTGTGTATATTTCTCATTTGAACTTACATATCGTATCCTCGATCAGCTTTTTGTCACCGTAACGTCTGATTTCTTATTTTAAGTCAGTCTTACCATAATTCAAACTACTTTATGGTGCCAATAACTTCAGTCATGCAATTATCTCCTTTTACAAGGTGTTAAATGATTGACTTTACGTCAATAGTAATCCCCACATATTTTTTCTGTGCAACAGAGATTTAAAAACATCAATTTTATCAGGTACCATAGAGATACACTCTTATCACTGACGAACATTAGATTTTTATTTGCATACCACGTGAAAAATTGATTAGTGTTCAAGAGTTTGTGGTTTGTTTCCTATTTTCGCAAATAAACAGAATTGCATTAAATAGTTCACAATAGTAAATTCGAAAGGCGGCTTTTTGCTCGGGGGAAATCATGTAACAGCAATTCTACCGATAGAACGGATTTCTGTTTGCAATGCCAATGCTCTGCAATATTGATAGAATTTAATCCAAACTAATGAAAACATACTGATCTTAATTACATGAAGTCTTTTTCTTGGAATAAAATGGAATTTGATCGCCCTACTCAAATAGTGTTTGTAGCTTGTTAAAAAGTCTTGAATATTTCAATTATCTCACTTCCTTCAGACACACTGAAATTTTGCCTTTAATTTTACGATGTTTACCTCAGGGAAGACGTTGGATTATGTAACATTCAAGGTTAAATAAAAACCAATCTTCAATCAAATACTTTCAAAACTCTGGTTCAATTAGGGCTATTCTGCTTATGTCAGCTCCGTCCAAAAGCACTCGATAATTCATTCGTTCAAGTTGTGCTCATCAGCCCTTGAATAAAATCTTTGAACCATTTCCAATTTTTTTCACTCTCTCCCTAGAAGATTTGTGTCCGCCTTATAGACCACTTGTTTAGCACATGCGATTTTGAGTAGCTCTAATAGTTGTATAATTTCTTCTCCAAATCGCTTTTGTCAAGTTCCTTATATGTACTCACAGGAGTAGATGTTTTGGCTTAGTATGTAACCAAATTGCTTTTATCCATAGATGAGTTGATATTTCCGACCGACATAGCTGGGCCGACATGCAATTTTTCCAAATTGACATGGCTCTATCGCCATGAAAGTGATGTTGCAGACTTGATGAAAACTTTGAATATCTTGAAAGCTACAGATTTCTGGATAATATGTGAAGGTTATGCGTTTTTAATAAGATGGAAAGAGCTTCAAATGCCAGTTGGGTAGAAAATAGGAGCAGAAGGGTGACATATTCTTCCAAATTCACACCACTGGATCAATAATTGAAACATTTTTCTCCATCAGAAAGAATATGCCCTTTTACATTTAAAAACGACCTGCCAAATATGAAATCAATTCATTCATCCATTTTAAAGTTATAAAATTAAAACATTCAATTTTTCATAGTTTTAATACCTCGTACTTCGGAAACTAAATAGGCTGGACCCCTCAATCCTAATATCGTAATAGCTTACGAATCTGTAGCTAAAGAAGTATCTGTAAATGGGATTTTACAGAATCTGTAACTTTGCGATTCTGTGATGTTTTCTGTAACTCACTAAATTACAGATAGACATTTGAACTACTGTACGTCAAATTTCGATATTTCTGACCTATAACTTCAACCAAATAACCAGAGACAACCTCAAACTGTACAAAAATATTCCATTTCTCACTATGTCACGTGCGACAGCAGTCAATACACACGAAAATATTTACCAAATCTGTAACTATTTCAAAGATTCCTGTAAGATACAGTTGTACGCAGAATAGCAATTTCCCTGTAAAATTACAGATTATCTTACAGACGTGCGCAGAATAAACCCATTATCGAGAGGTATCTGCATGCAAATTCTGTTACTGTCATTTGAAAACACCCTGTATATGTTAATATTGATAACTATTTACCAAAATAACGCACAAAGCTGGAATAAAGTCCAATAATATGAAAATAATATTGATTTGTTTGACAAAAATATGTCACAAAAACAATTGATTTTTGGATTAATACAGGGTAGCACTCACCTAGGTCGTGCTCGATCGGAGTAAAGTCGATCTAGTTCTTGAAGTCGCAACATGGCTCTTTGGACTAATTTAGGTCTGATTTCTGTTTCGAAAGGCTCACTCCGCAAACTACCTAGCACCAGTTAGTTTTAGTTTTCATTTAAATACACCAAAAGTGGCTAAGCAAAACCAAAAAGTTTATCTACAGCCTCTTTTGTCCAATGAAATTTCAATATTAATGACCTAACGATCCAGAATGGTTAATGTTTTCCTCAAATATGACGCATTCATAAAGAATAAAAAATTAATCAAATACCATAGGTTATAAACTTTTTGGTTCGGTCTTACCACTTTATAGAAAGCATGCAACATTGTAATTCAAAATAACTAATATAAAAGTCAATAGAATCACAAAAAGGTAATAGATAACAGACTAAAAAAAATTGAATGCGTCATATCTGAATGCGACAAATTAACAAAAAAATGTTGTGCATATGAGAAATTTTTTTATTATTTTGTAATGGGTTTATTTTAAAAGTATTCAGCTTTTTGCTTCAACTCTTTGAACCCCTCTCAGCCTTATTACGATGAAATGAATCATTATTTCTGTTCGGAATGCATCATTTAGTGTGAATAATCAGTTCTGTCAGAAGCATTAGAGTACAATTCTGTATTGTTAACGCTTTAGAGAAAGTACGTTCACGAGAAAACCATACAAGAAATTTATCATTTGCAGCTTTTTCCACAAAATGCATCCAGTCGGAAGTGGTAGGATTGGAATATTAATGATAATTGGTATTGGCGATAAGATACCGACTTAACAAGAGGTATGCCGATTATTCTATAAAATGCACCTATTCAACAATTCACGGTAAGCAGAATAGAGCAAAAATACAGAGAATTAGGACATCCAGCAAAGCAAGGTAAACCAAAAATTGATGAAAATATTCAACAAGACATAATTTTGTGGTCAGTAGAAAATTTACACTGTACAGCCCGAAGATTTTGGTATTGAAATGTCTTCAGTATGGAAAATTTTTGAAATGGTAAAATTCCATCCTTATGAAGTACGTCTTATCCATGAATTGTCTGAAGACATTGGCCGAAGAACTGAATTCTGCGAGTATATGACTAACCAAAATAACAATTCAATTGATAACGTTCCATTTTTGGACGAGGCAATGGTTTATTTGAACGTCGTGTTGACTGGCACAACAACCGTTATTGGTCTGATGAGAGAGCACACTGGATGCAAGAGTTCCATACGCAAAGACTACTAAAAACGTATGGGCAGGTATTGTGAGGAATACAATTATTGGTCCATATTGTTTTGATGGAAATTTAACAGGAGCATTATATCCAGATTTCCTACCAAATTTATTAATTCATGATCTGATCCAGTTTTTACCTGATACTCAAATACCCACTAACTTAGACTGAAGAATCTTATTTCAACAGAATGGAGCACCGCCACATTTTGCAGTAACTGTGCGCGATTTTTTAAAAACAGAACCTTTTGACAACGGTGGATAGAAATAGGGGGACCAGTGGAATGGCCGACTAAATCGCCTGATATAAGCCCATCAGACTTATTTTTATGGGGTTATTTGAAATCTAAAGTCTACACAAACATACATGGAAATATCCGTCAAGTACAAGACTGAATTAGACAAGAAATACAACACCATCTAGGCTACAAAATGTTAGAAAGGTTCAGTCATTGTCAAACGATCAATGGAGAACGGTTTGAACATTGTTGTTTGTTGTTTCGGGAATTTATAATTCTATTGTTTATTTTGCTAATAATGAATTTTTGCGTTACTTTATAGACGCACTGTATGAAGTAGGTAAGTGGAAATCCTGAGGACCTAAGTATAAAAATAGTATTTCTCAGAAATAAACTGATCGCCTGGGTTGGCGAAGTTAAATAAAATGACGAACTGGAAGGATTAAAAACAAATAATATGAGTTGGAAACGCCATTAGAATCTAGATACTAGAATGATCTGTCGAAAATACGATAATTATATTTAATTCAATCTTTCCATAATCTACTAACAGCCAAGCGTGTCCTTTATATATAAATTACGATTCCCAAATATAGGAGGTCATAAATAAGTCCACTCTCCCATATTATTGTTAATAAATGTTTTTTCACTTGATTTGCTCGTATTTTTCCAGTCGATTGACTGTTGAGTGAGACCCCGTGTATTTTGATAAAGCTTGTCGTTTTCAAGAAGATCAATCATATTCGACTGCACACCTTTATAGGTGCGGAAAATCAACCAAAAAATTAACGTCAAATTCAATCAATATTATCACAAATAAGGAAAAACTCCTCCACCGCATTTTGAGCTCTCACTAGATGATACAATTGAAAAGTCTTAACAGAGAAAAATCGCATTTTCAGTTCTTATTTCAGTTGTACTTTTACGAAACAATTGGGAACGGAAAGTTGTACCGATATTTTCAGAATAAGAATCGGCAGAGCTGGTGAGGTGTCTATGAGCTTTCCCAAATTGGATTGTTTGAAGAATATCTCGAAAATTAAAGGAAGGTATCATGACAGGGAATGATCCAAATAAATCTTCAGCAAGTTCTTTCAAAATTGACAAAGCACATATTAATATTTGGTAGAATAACCTGAGGAATGTTCAGTGCAGTAATCAATTCATTTTTATAGGATCTTGTTAGTAGATATGACATAAACACCATGTGTATTTTTCTATTTTCTCTTTCGAATTCACTTTTTTCACCTATATACAATATGTCCCCTTAAGCTGGAGTCATATGGAAAACTTTTTTATTATTAATTTTAGGAAAAAAGTTATTCTTCATAAAAAGTTATGCATTATCTAAAACCTAGAATACGTCATCAAATATCAAATTTTTCAGTCGTATAGGAGCTTTGTCAAAAAATAGGAGTCTTACTCAATATTAGAGTACCTACCTTTAAATTTGACAATATCGAGAAATATTATTGAAAAAAGTTGGAAATGTCGAAGCATTAATACGAGTGAAAATTAAATTTGTTTTTTTTAACATTAATAAGATGTTAATTTTATAACTTAGTGTTTATCATGTGTTTCGTAATCACAGAGATAAAAATGTTCATTCAAAATAGAAACAGGCGAAAAATAAAATGATCTGAAGTTAAAATTTAAATTGAAATTGTCAAATTGAAAGTGAAACTAATATTTTTTGACAAACCTTCTATACGACTGAAATATTTGATTTTTGATGACTGTATTCTAGGTTTAAGAAAATGCAGAACTTTTTATGAGGAGTAACTTCTCTTCCTAAAATTGATAATAAAAAAGTTTTCCATATGATTTCAGCTAAGGGGGTTGTATACTTCAGGTTATCTTCGAAATAAGTCAACTGAAGAAGTTCTGAGATAATGTTTGTCGGGATGGGCTACTTTCCCAAATGCCAAGATACTAGTTCAAGAATTTTAATAAAAAGCAAATACTTCTCAATAAAGAATGCGAATCTACTTTGTCTAAGATTAGTCTCAAATGAATTAATTATTGATGCACCATAAACATGAAGAATTGAGAAGAAATTATCGACAATATATTTTTTTTCTCCAGAATTTCATTTTCTCCTAGTTTCTTATTTTTATCGAAATAAACTGGAGATTCTTGGGGAAGTCAACTAATTAGTAATTTCACAAAAAATACTGCAGCGTTCTTCGGAACGACCATTTATTGAAAAAATAGTTTGTTAATTGGAACAAAAATATACTTTCAACTTATTTACGTCATCTATTTACAATTTAAAATTACCTCCAGTGTTTTTTTCTATGTAAAATCAACTGGATTTTTCTCCAATCAATAAAAAAATTATATCGTTTTATATCCAAACAATTTTGGATTGTTTCTAATTTGAAAGAAATACAAATTGAAATTTCCTGTACATCATTTCATTTTATCAACTTCCTAGCAATATTTTGTGTTGCATTTTTTACACAGAAAACACGCCTAATTGAACAAGGCTATTCGAAAAAGACTCATGAAAAGGGGGAACAAGTCGGTAGCGTGAATTGACTCTGGATATCATCTTATAGGTGATACAAAGAACCAAAGGTCGGAGTCATTTACTCAGTCCTCGACACCATAGCTTTTTGGCTTTGCTCTTAACATTATTTGAACAGGATTTTCTTTGAAGAAACTCTTCCCATGGAGCTTTAGCTCTAGGAGTCTATTATGTCCAATGAGACTGCTACACATTCAAATATAATAATGTAAGGTTGTCTTCTCCTTTTCATGTGCAGCTTGCAAATAGGTGCACGGTGCATTGCTATATAAGTGTATGTTATATCAATGGTATTAATGTACTTCTTTAGAATGCGCTGACTGAAAAGTAATGCTATAAATTTTTCCCTCTTAACATTTTGTTGGTCAGTATCTACAGAGGCTTTTTGGCGTTTTGCAAGCTGATCCAGTATGTCTGATGTTTGGTTTGAGTCTACCAGAATATACATTTCCGTGCTACAGTTTTTTGATAAACCAAATAAATACTGCATTGGAAATGAGTGAACTCCATTTCCGATATCTTTTGTTTTATTGCACCTTTGTGAACTGGACACACTTGGGTGATGATTTCTCCCGACGAATTTTCACGTTACGATATCTTCTTTTTTGACTCTTAGCATACATTTTTCGACTCCTTTCAGGGTCGCCTACCGACTAAAAAAACTTCCACACCCTTTACACGCAGCTTACTGGAACCGCCTTCGCATTACTTCAGCACGTTACGGTGGTCTTCTAACTAGTCGGGTTTTCTCTCTCTTCCTCCTTCCGAACTAATAGATTCCTATCGGGTGCCCTCAACATGTAGCGTTCACACTGGTGAGTTGTATAGCATCTTCCAAGCATTCAAGCAAATCTCTTCTCCTGTCAAGCGCTTCGCCATTTGTACCGATTCACTTTCCTCAATTAATTCACTCAATACCATCTTTACTGACCATCCAATAGTTCAAAACATCCATGACATCTATCAAACTCTCTCAGCTCGTGATGTAACAGTCTGTCTTATCTGGATCCCATCTCACATTGTTGGAATTACTGGCAATGGAAACGCTGACCACCATGCTAAAGAAGCCTCTTCTTCCATCACCACAACAACGTTCCAGCTCTCAGATGACATAAAACTATTATTCAAAAAGTCCGTCAAGGAGTCCTGGCAAAATTTTTGGCACAACAGCAAAACAGCCCTTTACGACGTACAATCGTACAATCGGCTGTCTCTCCCTCGATTTCCTAACCAGGACAGAAGCTGCTGTCATTAGACGATTGCGGATCAACCATACCACATGGTTACTTGATGTCTTCTGAAAACCTTCCCGTCTGCCGTCACTGCAATAGTGCTTTAACCGTCAAACATATTCTTACAGACTGCCAGGAATACACCATTACATAAAAGCGCCTAGACCTAAGACCAAACCTGAGAGAGCTTTTAAACTGCACTGCTCAAATCCCAAAGACATTGAAATTTCTCAAATCAACTAACCTCTACCACAAAATATAAACTAGATTGATATTTTACCGAGTATTTTACATGTTTTATGTTTTAAGATAGTGTATGTATTCATAATATGTCTTTTTGTATTTTGTACAGTGCCAATGGCCATAGTTGTCGAGGCACTTAAATTCTAATGAAAAAAATGCGTTTATCACATTTACGGTTATCGCTGCACATATGGAATAGCCTACGATTTGGACAGCGCAGGCTTGTTCGCTTTGTGGGCCAAGCAATAGGACCAAAAAGTGACAATAATGTTGTAGGCAGCAGTCGTTCTGTCATTTATAGTAATTACTATTCATTTGAGAACCAAACTTGGAAATGATGTGCTAGAAAAAAGAAAATTACCTTGGTCTGGCGACAGATGAGTACATTTGATCTAGCTTGAGCAGCCGCATCATTTCATCACCATTAGGATTCGGTGCAGCGGTAATCCAGTCGCTCTGAAGTACCAGAATCGTAACAAGTACCACTAACCATCGCACGTAGGGCCACATCATCGCTTTGAATTTTCTTTATAATTGTTCAAACAATCTGGGGAAAAAATCATACGTTAATAATAAAAAAGTTTGACATGGGCGAAATCTCTACATATAATATAATTAATGAAGTGAAAATTTCATGATATCGCAAAATAATTTAAAAATGCTAAAACTTTTTGCAAACTTTTAAGAAAGTGGATAATTGACTGATAATACAAATTTGGTTGTGTGGTAATTACCCTTTTTGGCATCTGATTACTGTTTCCAGCAGCAGAGAAATATTTATATTTTGAATTTTGACAGATTCCAAGTTTCACAATTAAACAATTTCATCACATTTGAATTTAGAAACATATAAAATACATAAGAATATGCAAATATTTCAGCTAATTGTTTTTTCTTTCGTAGTTTCGTATCTAGTTGGTAGTTGTCAGGTACCAAAATTGAAAATTGTGCAACCAAATCTCAAATAAGCGACATAATAGTTATTTATGTACCAAGGGTATAAATAGATGTTTATGCCCTGAGGGCGACGTCTTACGAAGCCGAAGGCCTCTGGCGAGGGTTTGTAAGTCACCCGAGGGTATAAACATCTGTTTATGCCTGCGGTACATACAAACTTTTATGTCATATTAGTTCGTTATTGCAATCCAATCTCAATACAAATCAGTGTTTAAGAAAATCCGGTTTGAATTGATAGGTGAATGTTGACAAACGTAAATGTCATAATATCACAATAAATTTTATATGTGTCAAAGTTAGAAGTTAAAATGAACGAAGATTTTGGAATTCCTGATAAAATTATTGAAAAAGCAAAGAAAGCAGCTGTAAATCTGTTGCCAAAAAGTCTAAAGAAGCTTACGACATGGTTATTAAATAAGTTGAACAAAAAATAATTCCTCTTTATACCCGCGCGGGCCATAAAGTACGACATTAGATAGTTGGTAACTAAGCAATAAAAACACAATAATGAACTAGTATGACATAAAATACATGAGAATATGCACTTTTTTTTTTCATTTTGGGAGCCGTTCAGATGCCGGGAGCACTGCAGCCTATTGGCTTATTGTACTCTGCTCCCATATTTAGTCCACCCATCCAGTTATCCCCGTACCTTCGAGTAGACGGTATAGGTCCATTGGATGTGTGCCATATACTTCAGGTGGCACATTGGCCTCTCCGAAGATTGCCCGTCTCCTCGAGTGCAGTGCCTCACAGTCAGACAAGATATGGGTCACGGTCTCGATCTCCATGCCACATAGTCTGCAGCTGAGGTCCCCGTTATATAACCCTATTTTATGCAGGTGATCTTTTAACGGGGTATGACCCGTTAGATAACCTGTAATAATTCTTAGCTTATTCCTGCTGATATTCAGTAGTTCTTTGGCCCGTTTTGCACACGTGTCACCTATGAAGGTTTTGCTGTGTACCTGTTTCGGAGTGTTCCTTCAATGAAGTCTATGTTGGCTTTGTACCCATTTTTGAATATGCACTTTGGCAACTTCCCATTTCTAATGTGACAGTCTGTTGACAGTTTAGCATTATCGTAATGAGAAAAAAAGGTCATTTGTCTGTAACTTTTTTTGTACAATGATGTCCAAATTTTTAACGACTCATTTAAAGGCTATGAATAATTGTCACAAATTCAATGCAACTACAATTTCGTCAGAAAAAAAAACTGATTTCAGGTTAATATTACGTAAGACGTTATAAGAAAATATTGAAATAATTGGGAAAAACAGCGGCTGAAAATTGAATGCCCGCCTCAGGACCTTGAAAATTGATATTTTTTTCACGATGGGCCGAAAAGGGGAATATTTTTTAAAACAATTTCCACCGTTTTTCCAATAGGGGGCGTACACTTTAGGATTAGTAGGTGTATATGAACCCATTTTTACAATGGGATTTTTTTCAAACACCATGCTAAATGGCAACCACTAGGAGATGCCCCCCCTTTTGAGGTCCACACTTTTTTAAAGTTGTATTATCGGATTTGACACACCATCCTTAACAAAATTCAATTCACTTAAAGTGGCTGACATGGTTTACGAATT
>CAJUYI010006822.1:0-13086 GCA_910591695.1 Galerucella pusilla
AGTTGCCGTATCTGACAATACGGCAGTCATTTTCATGGAAATAAAAAGCAAAAAGTGTCTAAATATGGAATTAACTACTAAAGTACACATAGATTCAAAAGTTTTGCATCACCCTAAATCTCCGAAAAAAAAAATGTGTTCATTATAAATAGATCAGAGATTAATCAAATAATTAGTTTCAATAAAAAAAAACGTGTATATTTGTCAAAAATTTTTATTATCCAATAATAAACTTGCTTTAAACATAAAAAGTATTCTTAGAAATTAAATAAATTAAATACAAATTGATTCTTTTTAAAGAAAAGGTTGAGTGAGAACCTGCATGAGAACTTTTAATAAAGAGTATTTCCACCTCTAGAATTTATGCAAGCTTGAAGTCGCCTGCCCATGCTGTTTACCGAATTATTGATATTCTGTTGAGGAATATTTCGCCATTCTTCTTGGGCCGCATGAACAAGCTCTTGTACACTCCTGTGTGGATTTCTGCGTGCTGCCAATGCCCTGGCTAGCATGCCCCAAGCATGTTCTATGGGATTCATGTCAGGAGATAGGGCAGGCCAGTTCAAACGATTGATCCCTTCAGTTTCAAGCTGAACTTACAGCTCTGGTCCGATGAGGTCGGGCGTTATCGTCCATAAAAACGAAGGAATTGCCAACAGCTGCGCGCCATAGTCTCACGTGAGGATGTAGAATCTCTCTGAGATACCTATCACCAGTCATCGTTCCTTCCACATGAATTAATTCTGTGCGATCATTTAACATGATACCAGCCCAAAACATAGCACTTCCTCCTCTGAAGGGCGGCACGGGGCGAGCATGGGCAAGCTGAGCAACTCTCGTTGGATCCCGCCACACTCGTATTCGATGGCTATCTTGTACCAAACAAATCCTTGTCTCGTCGGACACCGAATTCCAAAATTCTTCAGGGAAGGCCGCGTGTTCTTGAGCCCACTGTAGTCGGCGAACTCTGTGCTCAGGTTGTCGGCGACACTTCAAACCTGTCGCAAGTATTCGTCTTCGTAATGTCGAGATCGATACTTGAACTCCCAACGCATGTCTCATATCTCTTCGGAGTGCTGGTATTGCCATGGTCGGGTTTCTTCGGATAGTTAAGTGGATATAGCGGTTCTGCCGCTGATTAGTAACACGCCTTCTACCGCTTCTAGGTCTATCACGAAGAGAATTGGTCTGGAGATACCTGTTCCATACACGAAGCACATCACTTTGCCAAACGCCAACTCTGTTTGCCACGAACCTTTGAGAATGACCTTCTTCAACTAAAGCCACTATTCTTGCACGGTCAATCTCACTTATGACTTGACGATTCATGTTTGCACCTAAAATCGTAAAAATCAAATGCCTTGAATGTTAAAATGATCGCACTAAAAATGTTATCTTACAAAAAAAACTGTAAACTGGAAAATATTGAAATGGTAATCATTGATAAACAAGCCAACAAAAAATTGTTAGCGCAAAAAAATTCCTTCGCATCCGAAAAAGGTGATGCAAAACTTTTGAATCTATGTGTATTTCAAACGTCTACCTGTTGTCGTTATTAATATCAAGCAGAATAATTATTTAAAAATAAAATTAACAATAAAAAAAATCTTCGCGGGGAATCGAACCCGGGTCTACCGCGTGAGAGTCCGGTTTGCTTACTATTCGGCCACCTAGGCACATGCAAATTGTTTATCTATAACGTCAAATGTATTACATAATTTTTGCTTAAAAGGAACTAAAGTTCCTACCGTGTGTCCCGCGACACGTTCTACCTTTATTTATCTCAAGAGCATCTGAAAAATTTAATTCGAGGGATTTAGGTTCTATCTGCAAAATTTCAAAATTTTTATCGAAAGTATGTTGGTTTGCTAATAAATGATTTGAATAGTTGGAATCTGATTTTTGGTTGTCATAACTATGTTTGTGTACTGAAATTCTAGTTTCTAAAAAGTTCTACCTATATAAATTTGATCACAGTTGTCATTACCACATTTCAATTTATAATCTCCTGATTTGTTCAACTTTGAAGATTTAGATTTGTTGTTTTTAATGAATTTAGATGAATTGTTATCGGTTTTGAAGCAAATATTCGAGTCTTAAAGTTTCTAAAAATGATTGGATTTTTAAGGATGGTATTCCAAAGTATGTTAAGCTTTTAAATAGATTTTTTCTACTCTTATACTTTAAGTTATAACACTGGTTTTTACTATAAAACTAAAAAATTGACCAATAGAAATCTAGATTTTCAAATACCCAAGTAGGCAGACCCAATATTCTCTGTAGAATGTTTGACAGTTTCTAAGAGATTCGTGTGTTTTATGACAATTTAAATCTTTAGCGTCAGTTTTTAACCCGCCGTCACTAGCACCGTTAGAAAAAATCTAACATTTTTGAAAAATCGGTCATATTTTTTTTCAACTTACTCATAACACACATCCGTTTTTTTTTTTAATTAATATTGTTTTGACTTAAAACTTTTTTAATAACCATGTACAAAATACAGTTGGCAGAAGCAAACGTGAGCCCTGGTGGGCGTGTTCATGTCGCTGTAGTTGCATTTTTGTAGTAACAATTCGATATTTTGAATCGATAACCAAATATCGATACCATAAATGTCAACTGTTAAGAGATATGTAAACAAAGTCAAACTTGCTAAAAATGTAACTCTAAAATTAATAAAAAAATTTATATTTAGTACAGGGAATGAAGCATTTCACCTGGCAATTTTTTCGTCCAGCATGGATTGACTTGAAATTTTAACAGAAGGTAGGTGATAGCCCAAGGATCAAAATCTATATCGAACCGAAGGGCGCTAAAGCATTGGAGGTGGTTGCCACCCCATCTCGGGGGTGAAAATTTTTTATTACATTTTAACCATAGGAATCGATTGAAAAAGTGATTCTCTAAGACCTAAGTTATTCGCGATTGAAAGTAACGCTTTTTAGAGGAAACAATCGACGTTTTTGATATGTTTTTCGCGGATAACTCGAAAATTATGCATTTTATCAAAAAATTTGTAGAAAGCAAAATTGTAGCTTTTAAAAAAACAAGCAAAACCCTTTTTTTATAATTTTTCTAAAAACAACAGGAACCGAGATATGGCCCATCAATGATTAGCTTTTTTCCCAAATGCAAAATGTGATAGATTCAAAGTCAAATACCGGAAAAATGATGCATTTTTCGTAGAAAACTCATAGAATCTTTTTCAAAGAGCATGATTAGACCTTTTCCTTTTTAAAAATAAGGTCTGTAGCATCAAAATTGAGTGAAAATTATGACAAAAATAATGTCAGTACTGAATTTTTTATACAAAAAAATCGGTGAAAACAACCCCCTAATTGAAATTGATCTTTACCCTTGTGCAATTCTCTTTGTACATGTATGGTTAATATGTCCAAGAAGTTTGACCAATTTAAAATTCATAGTTTTCGAAAAATTATGGCTTAAAGTAAAAAGTTATTTTTCATAATTTTGTATTTTTTACCCTTTCTTTCAAAATAACTCCGAAAATATTAGAGGTACAAGCAAAGTTAAAAAACGAAATTGTAGGTTTTTTTATGACAAACATTTTCCTGTAAGTAGATTTTTTGTACAGTTAATATTTGACGAGATATAGCCGTTTAAAACGTCTATATACGCACGAGCACCACCTTTTTTTAGCCCTTTAAACTCACCCCATTTAAAAACAAAAGGGTCTAGAGAGATTTAACTTACAGATCCTTGTAGTTCTTGAAAAATCCTACAAAATCGTTTTTAAATAAACTTTTTATCATCAAAAATGAAGGAAATACGTTAAAAAAACCAATCGATTTTTTTTTCGAAACATTCCAATAGTATAGTATAGTACACTTGGAAGCATAATAATGTACAAAACCGGTTTATTCGGCAGTGGGGCGTTATATATACGAAATGTGGTGAAGAAGAAGATGAAGATGACAGCGACCACGATGAAGATCAAACTGATGATACAAATATTTAAAAATCATCTTTGTATTTGTAATTGTAAATGTAATCATTTATTTATGTTAATCTATGTGAAAATTCAGCGCATTTTTATGTTAATACATTTTTTTTGTACTTAAGTCTACTTTTTTTCAATTTATATATATTACAATAGTTTATACAAATTGCAATGTTGTGAAGGGTGGTTTTTAAAGATTGAAAAGTTACTTAATGCACGTGACACATTTTTTTTACAACAGAATTATTGAGCAAATCCCTATTAGCATAATTTATTTTTCTCTTGGCAAAAATTTTTTTTTTTACATATAACACTAATAACAGTTGATTTTCAAGGGTTGAAAAAGTATAAAATTGTATTTTGAAATGTAACAAATTCATCATTTTACTAATTCAAACCAATTTTCATCTATCTTATGATTTATAATGCTATTTTTTTATTTTTGACATTTAGGGGTAGTTTTCACCCCTAAGAAACTATCAGGGTTCGTCGGCATGACATGATATATAAAGCAGATGATGAGTTGAGCCTAATCCCAAATTTTTATGCAAATCAATCAGAGGCGAAATCATTTTTTAAGGATTCGTTATTTTTTTTACATTAAGCTATAACAGGGGCTGCTTTTTAAGGGTTGAAATATGATGAGATTGTATTCCAAAGCTCAAAACAATCATTATTCAACTTATCCAAACCAAATCTTACCCATTTTCAGGTTTAAAATGTTATTTTATGATTTTTGACAAATAAGGGTAGTTTTCACCCCTAAAAACCGTTTAGCGCCCTTCGGTTCGATATAGATTTTGAACCTTCGGCTATCACCTACCTCCTGTTGAAATTTCAAGTCAATACATGCTGGACGAAAAAATTGCGAGGTTTTACCTTTTTTTGAGCTTCATTCCCTGTACTAATTGGACCAAAACTAAAACTACCGTTTGCCCTAAATGTCTATATTTTCAAATTACATGACTGTATTAATGTCATGAAAAAGAAGGGTCAAGTTTCTATGGAAAGCAACAAAATATGAACTGGTTATAGTCCAGTGTTGCCGATGCAAAAATGAAAATTACCCGAACTTACTTTTCAAATTATCAGAATTTGTCAAAATTACCAAAAGGACACATTGGTTATCTAAATAAAATTTTCGACCCCAATCAATATGGGAAATCCCCAAAAACAATAGCCATTTTATATATCCCTTCTACGAAATATTCGAAAAACTATTGGATCCAAATTAGTGAATTTGTTTAAAATTCGGATAATCATCCTCGCATTGACAACACTGATACAGAATGAATAAAACGATGATGATAACGATGTTGATATAATCACTCGGTCATATTATTTCGATTATATTTAACAATTACTAATGGACAATCGTTAACATTGATTCATTTCAAGCTAAAAAATAAAAAAAAAACATCTCAACATCTCCGATACCATTATTAACCCTCAAAACGTGCATAAAATATTACTTTGACAGTAAATATAAAGAGCAATTTAAAAAAAATCTATATACAGGGTGTTGTTTTTTGGAAGCCGGACCTGCATTATCTTTTTGGAGATACTTTTGATGGAGTTTCTAGGTAATGGTTATCACGTGTACCAAATTTCAAAGTAATATACAGGGTAACTCGGAAGTTATGAGGTTCGAAAGATATAGGATAAATTTACAAAACACCCTGTATCTCGGTTACGAAGTGCAGAAGACACATTAAATATGGGTTTTTGGAAGCACTAGAGTGATCCACATCTACAGTTTAATTTACGCCCTTTCTCAATGAAACACCTTGTATATCTAACAATATTGCTTTATTTTATGGTCATTACACTGACATTAGAATATCGATACCAGAGAATGATAGACTTATCTCAAACATAAATTTTATGTTTGTTGACATTACAAAAATCACTGTCTGACATAAATATCACGCATGTCTGATGTAAACATAAACTTAACATCTCAATTTCACGAGAAAATTGATGAAATTTCTGGTCACAACTGTAACTTCGGCAACCTTTTGAAAACACATACATTGCCGGCAGTTAATTTATTGTTCGCCATCAGCCACCAGGATTTGTAAAATTTGTCGTAATTTCGCAAAAAAGACCATTATGACAATTAACGCTGCAAAAATGCAAAACTTTAGGAAGCTGTATCTCGAAAACTACCCTTGGTTTTGGGACTTTGAACACTCTACAAGAACTATAGAATTTTTCGAAAAAGTTTTCCAAAAAGATTCTGAGAGACAAAAATGGGAAAAAGGTAGAGCGTGTCACGGTACACACGGTAAGCAAAAATTATGTATAGTTTGGCAAGTTTATCTGACGCTATACGGGATCGGTAAGAGGCGAGGAAAAACATGGCGGCTATCTGTCAAACGTACAAATGGCGTACGGTACCTATTTTACCAAGTAAAACTGAAAATACAAAGGTATAACGCCACTGGATAAATCAATATCAGTCAACTGACGAAGTGAGAGGGAAGATCTCACGCACGCGCTTGCCAATAAGAAATCAGCTGGTCTATACAAATCACCAATTATGTAATTCGAGGGTGTGGTCATTATGGTTTTCGTACAACGCTGCCAGAGTTTCAAAAAGCCCATAACATATTTGGAAAAGTGTTCATCTTTAAATATTCATAAATTGAAAAAATAATGTTAATAGAATAAATCCAAGTAAACAAGTACATTATAAAATTAACGTTTAATCATATTTTTAATATTGTTGATAATAAAAAGACCCTTTTCTAATTATTATCACTACATAGTAAGCACTTCAGTTTTTTCATAGTTAAATGTGGCAATGTCGAATGTTTTCGACTGCATTCCTTTCACGGTTTCAGATAAACTTGCCAAAGTATAATACATCTGACGTTATAGATAAACAATTTGCATATTCCTCGGTGGTCGAGTAGTGAGCAAACCAGACTCTCACGCGATAGACCCGAGTTCGATTCCCCGTGAAGGAGTATTTTTTTATTGTTAATTTCATTTTTAAATAATTATTCTGTTTGATATTATAATAACGACAACAGGTAGACGTTTGAAATATTTAGCAGAATATTCATTATTATAGATAATGGTACGGTACCCTTCATGAGTGAGTCCGACTGGTAACAGCATCGTATATTTGAAAAGGGTAACCGTAGCATTATGCAAATTGGACATTCAAGAACTGTACGTTTACCACAAAAAAATTAGTGGAAACATAAAATTGAATTGTTAAATTTTCAATTTGAAGTTATATTACAGTTTATAGAAATTGTTATTTTCTAGATTTTTTGTTAAGTGTGTCGTAGAAAAAATATGCTGTTCGACTCGTGTGGATTGTCCATATCGCACTTGAACGATTGAGCACTCCGCCTACGGCGTCAAGCTCAAACTTCGTCCTCGTGCGATATGGCCATCATCTCCACACTAGTTGCACAAACTACTATATCTATCAAAATATGCCCTTTTACATTTAAAAACAACCTGCCAAATGTCAAATCAATTTATCCATCCATTTTAAAGTTATCGAATTGAAACATTCAAAATTTCGAAAAGTAAATGTGCTAGACCCCTTAATCCTCATATCATTTTGTCCAATTTTACGAGAGGGATCTACATGCAAACGTTGTAATTACCCTTAACGTTCGAGATGCTTATACCATTTTTTGCGCGATCGTATTGAAATAAATTCCGAATAAAATAATTTAAATTTCTTCGAAATCAACGAAATGTCAAAAGTGACATTTATACTTCTCGATCAGTTTGAAATATATTTTGCATTTTGGTGAAATTGTTGCTTTTTATTACTTTTCGACGTCTGAACGGTAAGTAAATCACTTACCGACGTGTTAAACTTGGAAACCAGTAACCGATGCTGTAAATAAACAAAAAAGATTAATCGCGCAAATATAATTATGGAAATAATAGTAAAAATTCATCCGAACAAATTCATGTAGATCACCAGCACTGCAAATACCAGCTTTGCATAGAATTTTAATATAGCATCGGTGGTTCAGTCGCACAGAACACACCCAAGGAAGAAGCGGCAAGCAACGTAAACAAACATGTAACGTCTTTTTCGCCACCTATTAATGGTGATTGTCTTTATTTGTTATGGTGGTTGCATAACGCATGTTTACAAGCCATATTTTCTGTGTTTACAAGTTTATTTTTATAATTTTTGAAGTTATTCACAAAGCAACTTCAACGTTTAATGAACCGTTAAATACTTACATCAAATAATAACGACTTTCTAAATTTTTTTTCTTAACGGTTGGCTAAACGTTAAAGATGTTTCGTGAATTACAGGAATTATGTGGGAACTATCAATAATGATGATATATTTACTAATAAAATTTTATTTTTTAAAATAAAGCAGAGTACAAAAGGGTTTGATATAAATTAATTAAACACAGAAAAGTTAATTTTTGGGGTCAACAATTTTTCTTGTTTTCTACTTGCCTGATTGCACTTATATCAAATCCACAAAAATATTAATATTGTCTAATCACTTTAAAGAGTCCTCGAACTAATTCCACATAAACTATACCATACACTTGAAGCAAAAACGAAAAACCTAATATAAACAATAAACACTACAAGATGCAAAAGCAAATGAGGTTATTAACTTCTCAATCGATATCGATCGGTAATAAAGAAAAATCGAAGAAGACTGCCTGTCCCGCCATCTACAATTGGTAAAACTTACTTTTAGCCAGGAAATATACCAGGATTTATTTTGCAATTACATTGTCGACCCCCTGGTTCAGTCGTAGAATGCTCGCCTTCCACGCGGGCGGCCCGGGTTCGATTCCCGGCCGTAGCATATGAATCGCTGCTTCGTAAACGAGAGAGAGACTCAGGAGAGAGCACACGCACATAACGAAGCAACGTAACATAACGTAACGGTCAGATCTTTTGCGTCACGACCCCCGGTTGCTCAATCATAACCTGACGTAAAGAACTAAAGTTCCAAAAGTCGCATCGTATTTGTGTTCCCGCGTAACTCAAATGAATTAAATTGGGAGAAAAAAGTGGACTGTATTTAAATAAAAAACTTACCGATCTTCTGTTGTTGTAGTTTTCTTTCTTTCGCTCTCACTACGCTCCAGAAAAAGGGGTTAGGGAGCAAGGATGGAAAATGGAGTATCAGGAGGGAGTAGTAGCAGTTGATTTGATATCTACCGAGTAAAATTTCTTTAATTACGAAAATAGTGTAAATAGTTTGTAATGGGTGTAATATTTAATATCTATCTAACTCCGATTGTCTAGCCTCTAGCCTAACAGGTGGAGAATTTAATGAGATCCTCGACATTTTCGGTTGCGCAATTTGGCAACGTTGCGTCTTTTAACCCTGTCTTCTTGTGAGGTTCGGCTATTTCCCCGATTTCCCGTCCAGTCTTTACACAGTTGGAACAAATGCTCGGCTGTTTCGGTCACAATGAAAAACAATTCTTATACGATGTGAATTAAATGTTCGGGAGTACGGAAGTGGGAGTTTTGTTTGATTCAGAAAGCTTCATTGATAAATAATTGTGTTGAATATGGTTCATTCAACTTACGCACAAGGTCATGTTATGGGAGGTCGGGATAATAGTCCCTTAGGTATACCTAAATCGCCCTCTTTCCACAGCGGATTGGATCTGGTGGCTTCTACGAGTATAGATTCTTTAAAAGCGGCTTACGAGTTACAACAAGACACCGGATTTCCATGTAAAATATCTTTCTGGGGAAGCGGCACGATGACGGGAAAAACAGAGATCGGACCAATTGATGTAGTTAATAAGATTTTCATTAAAAATTCAGTGGCGATACGTAGTATGCAGTCTTTGGGGCGCCTACCTCTCTTGAAAGGTGAATATGATTTATTGAAATATTTTAAAATCAAAGATATTAGTTATTTTAAAAAAAATTTGTCCTTTTTTGTTTTGGTTTGTTATAATTTTCCATAAAAATATGCCTTTTTACATTCAAAAACAACCTGCCAAATGTCAAATCAATTTATCCATCCATTTTTAAAGTTATCATATTAAAACATTCAATTTTTAATAACTTTAACACCCCGTACTTCGAAAAGTAAATAGGCTCTGGTCGTTGTAAGTGTCATTTGTAAACACCCTGTATATGTTTTTCAGGTTTAAAAATACATAATTGATTCAAGTATTCTAATTGCTAAAATTTAGTACAGTATTCTATTGAGTGCCTTTTTTGCAATGGATATAACATTTATTTAGTTTTTTGTATGCTTTTTTTTGCTTATAGTCCAGTAAATGAAGGCGAAAAATACCGTCAACATGGGCATCTGGTCCAGCAAGAAAATTTGTTTTTTTTAATTTGAAGGTGATAGTAGGTACATTTAACCCCCAAAATGTCAGGTTCCTGAAATTTGTTGGAGGGTCGGAAAATGATCCCGAAAATCCGTTTTCCGCCGATATCTCCCGAACTACGATCCTTTGAGAATTTTTGTTCGGACAAAAAATGAAGAGTAGTTCATTACCTACAACATTTGTCCCCACAGTTTTTTTCGTTACACCAATATTTTTTGCAAAAATGGTGGTTAAAAAGTTCGCAATTTTCTGAGACTTAAAAACTGACGTTTCTAGTCCTCGGGTAACCGTTGTTCAGTCAGAGCTTGATCACAAATAAAACACACGGGCGTACTAGAATCCTCTGCGACTTCCATTTTTCTACAGGAATGAACAATATTTATCAAATCATTAGATGTCATTTCAACCACAACAATATTAATGATCTTAATTAAAAAAATGAAACCTCACCGTGTGCTCCAAAAAAAAGAAGCTCAAGAATTTTCAATATTTCCCTGTGTTTTTTATCAATAAAAATTTCAAAATTTATTATTTAATAATAACAATAAAATTAATAATGACTTGAATTTCACTTTTTACACTGGAATACTACTAATTTATTCTTGAAAAATCACGAAAAAGATAGTGTTTACATGTAAAATTGTCAGTTGTTGACAAACAATGCAGCAGAAAGCATCCACGTGTACACGCACTATAGCAGACGACGTCGACCACACTATAGATGGGTGGCGTGGCGGCGTGCGAGAATAAAATGAGGCATCCATTACAACAAATTTAGAGACAAATTTTTTTTTAATGCATCAAATAAAATACTTGATACACATATCAAAGGAAAGTTCAGAATGTGACCTTTCATCGGGTATGATGCTTGACCGGGAAAAATTTTACTGTAAAGAAAAAAAACTGCTCGAAAAAACTCAGAAGAATAGCTGTCTTCCCTCTGGAAACTAAAAAATTTTCCCGATTTTACTGAAAACCCAGAGGTCTGGGCCAAAAAAAATTATACCATCGGCAAGAGGATATTCTAACCTTTCTCAAAATATCAATTATAAGCGGGTTTGACAGTTCATCATCGAGAAATTCCCGATAAACCAGAGCGCTCGGGAAAACTCCAGAAATCCACAAAAATCGCCTCTTGGAAAACACATTATTCAAAAAAATACGGGCGAATTATTGATAGCATTGTTTCGGAATAAATAAAGTACCCACCAAAAAACCATTATCCAATAGGATTGGCTGTAATAACTATTAATAAAAATAATATGAATAAATCCATGGAAGCATTAAAAAGTCTAGGAAAGACGAATTTTGGCCTGGTTTTCCAATGACCCAGGAGCACGATTTGAGTGGATAAAAACACGCCTTAGTAGCCACAGATCCCTTCTTTCACCCGCACTTTGATTCATTAAGAAATTTTAATTTTCACGCGAGTTATTAAAAAATTAGTAATTCACTTAGGGACGTCATGCCCTCAGAGCGTGCTCTCTATAAGCCGGCCTGGAGCTCAATTTTGGGTCGGCGTTCGGGCCATTTATCTCGAAAACTATCTAATTTTTCGAAAAAATGCTAAGGATCATTTTTGTGGGCAAGGAACTGCTCTTTATTTTTCGTCTGAACAAAAATTCTCCAGTGGTCAAATCTCGGCAGATATTGCGGGAAAAGTTATCGAATAAAAACATTCAAGTTTTCAAAATTTCAACACCCTGTATTTCGAAAAGTAAATGTGCTAGACCCCTCAATCCTCCTATCATTTTGTCCAATTTTACGAGAGGAATCTACATGCAAACGTTGTAATTACCCTTAACGTTCGAGATGCTTATACCATTTTTTGCGCGATCTTATTGAAATAAATTCCGAATAAAATAATTTAAATTTCTTCGAAATAAACGAAATGTCAAAAGTGACATTTATACTTCTCGATCAGTTTAAAATATATTTTGCATTTTGGTGAAATTGTTTTTATGCTATTTATTACTTTTTGCGCGATCGATCTTTTTTGTTTATTTACAGCATCGGTTGTCAGGTCAATAGGTTGTGTTTACTGGTTTCTATAAGTCCAACACGTCGGTAAGCGATTTACTTACCGTTCAGACGTCGGTAAGTAAACTACGTCTTAGCCCTACATACATTTAAGTGGTCCTAAATAGTATATTACTTCAGTCATGACACAAAAGAAACAAAAAAAAATAAGAAGATTGATATTTTTTAATTAACAGAATCGAACGGAACAATATAAAAAGTAATAAATAGCATGAAAACAATTTCACCAAAATGCAAATTATATTTTAAACTGATCGTGAAGTATAAATGTCACTTCTGACATTTCGTTCATTTCGAAGAAATTTAAATTATTTTATTCGAAATTCGAATATTTCAATACGATCGCGCAAAAAATGGTATAAGCATCTCGAACGTTAAGGGTAATACCGGTCTCACTTATCGACGTGTTAAACTTAGAAACCTGTAAACACAACCTACCGTCATGACAACCGATGCTATAAATCATGGGTGGGCAACAGCCGGCCCGCGAGACATTTTGAAAAACCTAATTAAAAAAAAAAACATTGTGTGGTTTTAAGAAACCACGATACAAGTGAAACTTTTATTGGATTGTAGGCGTCGGATTGTAGACGTTTAACTGAGAATTTTTCATCATATTGCAAAATAAAAACCTGTGACGGCCATCATCAAAGAGTGAGGCGGTAAACATCAAAGCCTTCGATGTTTGCCGCTTCACTGGCGGCGCAACACAAGATTTTTTTTCTACTACCGTGCGCTTTAACCCACTTTCCCGCACGCATTTTA
>CAJUYI010006823.1:0-13086 GCA_910591695.1 Galerucella pusilla
AATTTAAATACAATTCCACGAAACAAAGAGCACTTATGGACACTAATAGAAGAAACCTGGGAAAGCTTGAGAGAAGATGAACATTTAACATTAAATTTAACTGACTCAATGCCTACAAGATAACAAGAACTTATCAATAATAATGGGGGTATGACACGTTTTTACGTTTTTAATTATTGAATGTAAACTTTCATGGCTTTCATGCTACCATGGTCTATGATCTATTTGTTAGTTCATTTATTTGAAATGTTTTAATTCTGAATTACGTGGATCTCGTATCCAAATCTAAAACTGTAAACTTTTCTATTGAAATTTTGTAGTTATTTTTGAAATTTTATGGCTACAAATGCACAATTGTTTGAATCAGGTTTTCTAATTTTTCTCGATTCTGTTGTTACTGAAGCATTAGTTTTCCGTATCTTTTGCATGTCTTGCCGTATTAAAGGGATTTTCGTATAAATAATCAGATAAAGCTATGTTTAGCTCTATTCTAGTTAAAACTGGTCTTCCATTTCCAATTTTTTCTACAACAGTTTGATCCTTGTCTCACCTTTTTTTAAATCAGTCATCTAATTAACCAACCAAATTTTATTTAAAAAAATATTCGAACCTGTAAAAATGTAATACTTTTGTATTTATTACAATATCACACTATTTCTAAATTTAAGCTAGTTACTGTTTGTGTATAAATGATATAATAGATTTTTCTTTTTTCCAATTTGTTTTATTGCTTTACAAAATTTAATTTCATCATTACATATACTAAAATTTTTGTTGAGCTGGCATCACTGCCCTAGAAATTATACCATAACAGCGGTCTAGCATTGACAATTTTTAAAAGATCAATTTAAACAGCTACAAAAACACTATTTTGGATTATAATAGTTGTACCAGTTTTATATGACGCGATGTGTACCTAGTCGGGAAAAATAAATCAAATATCGTAATATCGCTATCTTTACTCTTTGCTCTTTACCCAACTAGCAAAATGGAATTCTAAGAGGACTGAATTGTTGTATAACAGTCGAATAGCGTTGTTTTAAGGACTTTTTGTTTTTATTAAGCCTTTTGTTGCGATAATTTTGCTTTTTAAAGAAAATTGTTGTATTAAATGATTTTATAGTGACTTTTACAATATATGCTATAACGCATTATACGATCATTTCTTTTAAAATCATATAAAACCTTAAAAGCAAGTTTATACAATATCAAAAATATCATTTTATAATATTTTTATACCTCTTGTATAAGAGTTCTATAATATACTATATAACTAACAGCTACAACATTATAAAATAGTTACTTAAGCTTGTCTTATTGAAGCTGTTGTATAATAAATATTGTATAGCATTCAATTGCGTTGCATTATAAAACACTTTTTAGTTGTATAGTGCCTAAATATTCTTCGTTATAAAACAGTTATCGCATACCGTTCCATTTTACAATAAAATATTGTTTAAGGCATTTCTTTGGGATGAAATTGTTGTTTTATAAATCTCCATGTTCAAATGAGCAATTCTTGTACCGCTATCGCCACCATTATGAGCAATTGAGTTACTACTACTAAATTGAAAAATGTGACTTTATCATTATTTAGAGAATTATATTGTGAAAGAATATCCAAACAGTCGATTAAGAGTTGTATAAATGTCACAGTCATATAAGAGTTGTATAAACTTTTAATAGAACTTTTATACAACCAAACAGTTGTATAAAAATGGGCCCTTTTTATTTGTGTAAGGATCATTTAATTGTTTTGTAGACCGTTATAAGAATTGTAGTATCCTATAATATGTAGCTGTTTATACAAACCTTATAGAATTTAAATTGCTACTTGGGTAGTTTTCAACTGATCAACTTAAATCATAAAAGTTAAAAAAAAAGGCTACGCGACCTTCGATAAACACGAAAACACTGCGTCAAAAAATAGAAAAATCCCACATTCTCAAAGTCGGTAAAGAGCCTAAGAGTCAAAAGCCAAAAGAAATGCCGCGATCCCTTTATTCATGTTAAGCCGCTATCAAAGAAAGGCACTTCGCGCTTTGCGACTAAATATTTTTTGCATGATGGGGTTCTGTTATTTTTTTTAGAGACATTTTGCCTTTTTCTGCCCCGTGTTATACCGCCCGGGTGCCATGCACCCCTTGTACCCCCGGCACGGCTCGGCCCTGGGGGTTAGTATATCTGCAAGATATAATCAACCATTTTAGTTTGCAAGAAATTGAGAAATAGAAAACAACTTTCAATATAAAACTAGTTTTGACAAATGGCAGAGATTAAAACAGTGAATAATAGAGTGGTGTAGATTGAAATTGTAATAACAAAGACTCGAAAAAAAAAAACATGGGGTAGATGTACACTGTAGGCCCAATTAAAGGAGTACATTTTTTTATTGAAAATATATTTTTTATTTTTTGGGCGATTTATTTTCTTTTTGCAGGGCTAATAACCTAACATCTTACCCTCCAAAACGACCTACACACTATACAGCGGTGGTGTTCCTCTGAACATGAATAAATATAATGTACTCCACATTGGCAAGACCAATCCCAATTTATCATACAACTTAAATGGGCAGTTACTAAATACGGTTACCAGTCATGATGACCTAGGCTTTAGTGAACTCAAATTTATCGTGAAGTGAACATGTTGTATCCGAAGGCAACCGCGCGAAATCCAGACTCTATCTGATACAAAAATCGTTCTCTGTTCTCTAGCTCTAGAGTGTCACTTGAAACTTACTGTAAACTGTACAAATGTTACGTGCGTCCTATTTTAGAATATGCGGGTCCTGTGTGGTATCCTGATCTTATTCGCGACCAAGATTTATTAGAAAACGTGCAAAGGAGGGCTACTAGACTTGCATTCGGTCGCGTAAGGCCTTCCTATGAGGAGCGACTGACTGGGGCGAATCTCATCTTGTTTCAAGACCGTCGACTTCGGGGAGACTTGATATTATGTTATATTATCATTAAGCACAACTTTGGTGATCTTCAATCTATGTGTCTATTCAACACTGATCTTAGACTGAGAGGTCACCCATTTAAACTTAAGAAGGAGTCCTTTAGATTCCGAGTAAGACAGCACTTTTTACCAAACTCAACGAGCTCAAATGCACTGTTATATAATTTTTTTTATAAGTCCGACCCTGTACATTATTTTTGCCTCCAAATGTACAGTCATGTTGGGGACATGTTAGGTTATTAGCCCTGCAAAAAAAAAATAAATCGCCCAAAAAATAAAAATAAAATATTTTCAAATAAAAAATGTACTCCTTTATTTCGAATTTCGACCCACAGTGTACTTCCGGGAAATACTTTTACAAATTATTCCAAAAACCAGTCTTAAATTTTGGCAGGATCTGGATGGCATTACTCTACCGCCCTCTTCTTTTTTTATCGACTGTGGGAAAATGGTCACTTTCTTCTGGAAGTTGTGTCGAGTTTCAAGTGTAAAATAATTCAGAAGCTGAATTAAGCAATCTGCTTCCGGTTGGAAAAGCAAACAAAATAATAAGTCTCAGTAATTAAAAGATGAAAAGTCCAATTTGTTTAATAATCTCAAATTAAACATGTTATTGTGTATAGAGCGTTTTGTACTGCGAAATCATTTAAAAATAGATATTTTTTTTGTTTGTGTAATGGAATTAGAAATAAAAAAAACATTTCGGATTGAATTAGAGCCGAAAATAAAATTATTCCAAAATAAACATCTGAGAAATTATAAGACAATATTTGCTAGAAGCCAGGTGTTTATTTGTATTTAAATTGAACACCAAATACACATAGATTCAAAAGTTTTGCATCACCCTAAATCTCCGAAAAAAAAATGTGTTCATTATAAATGGATCAGAGATTAATCAAATGATTAGTTTCAATATAAAAAAAACGTGTATATTTGTGAAAAATTTTTATTATCCAATAATAAACTCGCTTTAAACATAAAAAGTATTCTTAGAAATTAAATAAATTAAATACAAATTGATTCTTTTTAAAGAAAAGGTTAAGTGAGAACCTGCATGAGAACTTTTAATAAAGAGTATTTCCACCTCTAGAATTTATGCAAGCTTGAAGTCGCCTGCCCATGCTGTTTACCAAATTATTGATATTCTGTTGAGGAATATTTCGCCATTCTTCTTGGGCCGCATGAACAAGCTCTTGTACACTCCTGTACAAGCATGTCCCAAGCATGTTCTATGGGATTCATGTCAGGAGATAGGGCAGGCCAGTTCAAACGATTGATCCCTTCAGTTTCAAGAGACTCATTTACAGCTCTGGTCCGATGAGATGACGTTATCGTCTATAAAAACGAAGGAATTGCCAACAGCTGCGTGCCATAGTCTCACGTGAGGATGTAGAATCTCTCTGAGATACCTATCACCAGTCATCGCTCCCTCCACATGAATTAATTCTGTGCGATCATTTAACACGATACCAGCCCAAAACATAGCACTTCCTCCTCTGAAGGGCGGCACGTGGGGAGCATGGGCCAGCTGAGCAACTCTCGTTGGATCCCGCCACACACGTATTCGATAACTATCTTGTACCAAACAAATCCTTGCCTTGTCGGAAAAAAAACACCGAATTCCAAAATTCTTCAGGCAAGGCCGCGTGATCTTGAGTCCACTGTAGTCGGCGAACTCTGTGCTCAGGTTGTAGTCTGGGCACTCTTATTGGTCGGCGACACCTCAAACCTGTCGCAAGTATTCGTCATCGTAATGTCGAGATCAATACTTGAACTCCCAACGCAAGTCTCATATCTCTTTGGAGTGCTGGTATTGCCATGGTCGGGTTTCTTCGGATAGTTAAGTGGATATAGCGGTTCTGCCGCTGATTAGTAACACGCCTTCTACCGCTTCTAGGTCTATGACGAAGAGAATAATTGGTCTGGAGATACCGGTTCCATACACGAGACACATCACTTTGCCTAACGCCAACTCTGTTTGCCACGAACCTTTGAGAATGACCTTCTTCAACTAAAGCCACTATTCTTGCACGGCCAATCTCACTTATGACTTGACGATTCATGTTTGCACTTAAAATCGTAAAAATCAAATGCCTCGAATGTTAAAATGATCGCACTAAAAATGTTATCTTACAAAAAAAACTGTAAACATCTGTATATTGCAAAAGATATGGAACATATTGAAATGGTAAACATTGATAAGCAAGCCAACAAAAAATTGTTAGCGCAAAAAAATTCCTTCGCATCCGAAGAAGGTGATGCAAAACTTTTGAATCTATGTATATATAAATTGACCTATCAAAGAACCGGACGTACACGCTATAGTGGGAAACAGTCACTGATAATTTTTTCTACTAGCACTCTTTTTAGTGTGGAAAGAGTCTCTTTTCCGCACTAGTGCTGAAAGTAAATTATGGTACATATATTTCAATAATTTTCCAATGGCCCTGGTATAAGCCTCATCAAATAAATGTCAAATAATAATAATTAATCTGTTGATATGTATTTAATAAGAAATATTTCTTTATATTAACTTTTGGCTTTTTTCCGAATGCTAGTAGAAAGAATAGTGTACCTAGCATGTGCGTAAAGTGACTTTTCCGCACTAGTTAGGTAAACTATTATCTTGCCACACGACTATAAATTTGATTGATTAAAAGTTTGGTTTGCTGAATTAACCTATACCTTCACTAAAATTAACTACAAAGTACTCTCCGCCGTTCCTACGGGAGCTATTTTTGTCAGTGTTCCCCTCAAATGAATCATAAGAAGGACGAAAATAAACTGGACTACAAAATAATAATAAGTTTTTTATCTGATTTATGTCCGTGTCGAAATAAAGTATTAGCTTTTGAAAATTGGGTATAAAAGCTGTGACGAACAGTATAACGTTTAATATACAGGGTAGCGAGAAAGTCTGGTACCAAAAATTTTTCTTTGAAAATGATAAACCAAATTTTAGGGTTATGAACAGTATTGTATTCTTCGTTTTTAAGAGGAACAGTCAACGAAGAATACAATTTGCCATATCAACAAATTTAAAACTTTGCGAAGCCTATGAAGCCTATTTTAACCTAAAAATCAGTAATCAAAATGAAAATTGGTTAGGTACCTCACTTCGCCTGCGGGTTTTATACGAGGGAGCTCATACGAGCATAAAAGAAATACGAAGAATATTCACTTTTAGACATTAATTTCTTGTTATTTTACATCTATATATTATTGTTTATCACAAATCTTCAATAAAAAAGACTCTTGTATCCGAAAAAATGTTTTCTAATTATAATTTACAGTGAACATGCAGAAAAAATATAAAAATTAGTAGTAATTTTTGCCGAGAAATTGAAAAATCGCTCTGGTTTCTACAAAAGCAAACTTTAATCGAAGAAAAAAATGTTTCCTCATTTTTGTCGTAGGAGAAACCAAATTTAACAGTCAGTAGCAGTTAGACCCAAAAATCGTGTTGACCGGTGTTATATGTTAATTATTTTCTGGTGCCAGACTTTATCGCTACCCTGTATTTAAGGAAGGTATTAGTAATAATTTATTCAGTATTATATTTTAAATACAACTAGAACTTATTTTAAAACTGTATATTTCTGACAGTTTAATGACAACTGCTTCAACTTTAAATTTAATCATTTAACGACACATTTACGACTCGTCTAATTTTATCGAAATGTTTATATCAAATCTCGTATAAAAGTGAATGGTTAGTGGGTGTTGGTAGCCCATTAAAAACTTATATACATCTTGGATAAAAAAAATTCTGTTTTTCATTTTCTGTGAGTCATAGTATAGAAACTACATAATACCTCTAAACACCCTCAAATGACTCTAATAACATCCTTTCTAGGACGAAGAAATACCAATTAACGTCCTTAATATCCTAATAAACATAATACGTGAATGTATATACAACAAAAACAAAATTTTGACTGCTAAAACAAAATAATGTAATGTTTTTCTTATTTATTTAAACAGTTTTTACCGTGGGATAAAATTATACACTCACTATGGCTAATTACTATCGATTTATTAAAGAAACACGTACACACTATAATAATCTTAATTTATATACACACTACTTAATGTCTATTAATTTATCTACACTCGGTATAATAATTGTCCTAATTTATCTTCTATATTCACTTCTGTTCACTCACATTATACTGAAACTGTTTACCGATTCACAGTATACTGAACTACTACTCGATTCACTCGAAAACCCGCGTATATATACCTAGTCCCTCGAATCTCTAGAACTTTCGCGATAAACCATTGTATAGCCTGGTACATTTCCAGAACAGTCTGGATATTACCTGCGAAAGAACCTTTCTAGAAAGGTCGCATTCATCGTTTGCGACAGGACCGACTTCGGAATTAATGAGTTCGTAACAATAAGAACTAAAATGACTGTATCGTCAAAATTTTTTTACGACCACTATCGAAAGTCGTCTTTTGTATGTTTTCCTAAAGATGTCATAATTTGACATTATTAGCGCTCTTAAGCAGAAAGTAACTTTGGCGTACGCCTAATTTTATGTACAGATGAAAGAGAGCTATTGGTTATTTTAATATAAACTATAATGAGAAATAGGGAAATCTAAAAAATATCTGACATTAATGTAATAAGTGTTGCCTACGTACATGGGTACACTGCAATCTGAAAACTGCTAAGTGCAAACAATGGCAATTGATTTTATTTTGGTGTGATCGTAGAAAAAATCTTGTGTGTATTTCGAGCAGAAAGTCCTTTGGTAGTCTCGACAGATTACCGGCAACTTTCTCTCTCGACTGCTAAAGTACTAATTCCTGCTCTTGAAACACAAATAGCTATTACAGCATTATTACCGCCAACGGTACCTTGACTTGTTTTGTGTTTCTCATTGCACGATTTTAATTGTTTTGTGTTTCCATTTTAAGTGTTTAATCATCTTAAAAAAAACAATTCTTACAAGTTCAATATTAAATAACTTTTATTTATAGGTATTTGGTCACCAGGGCAAAAATTGGATTTCTCATCTAGTACAGAACTAAGACAAAAAGAAAATAATAGTCAAGATGGATCCATTGCACCGGTTTGGACACCTAAAAGTGCCAATTCCAGCCCAATCGCCGATCGAAAAGAGTTTCGCCCAGTTAGTTTCAAGTCTCCTGTGCTGAGCAGAAGAAACAGAACTTCCTCAGAGGTAGGATACCTTTTCTATTAGAAATATTGACATGACTGACAATACCACTAACATTAACACTGACACGACATACTTCACATTTATCTGACGTATTCATAGACCGAAGATAAACTAAAATTATGACAATTTGTTATCCTTATATACCTGACACTGCAGTAGCAAAAATATTCTTGATGATGAGCCGGTGGAGGATACATTCTGACAATGTCAACTAAAGGATACAGAAGACAAAGGATTCTCATTATGTCGGATAGTCAAGCAGCCATTAAAGCACTGAGCTCTTGTGTAAATCAGTTCCAAAATGGTGTGGGAATGCCTAAACAAACTCAATGAACTAGGCGAGAACAACATCCTTACTATGGATTCCAGAACACACTGGAATAGAAGGAAATGATATAGCAGATGAACTAGCAAAGAGGGGGCCTGAACCCTTTTGTGGAATCAGAGCCCCAATGTAATATTGGAAGAAATAGGTAAAGCCGACTTGGCAATCAAAGACTCTTCTGGGTGACTACAACCTGTTGTCACCGACGACTGTCCATATTTGGATTTTTATACTAGTTCAAACTCTTCTAAATATTTTTTAAAGTCACAATATTTTAATGACAAAAAACCACAAAATGGTGAAATAAACATAATACCGATATACTAAATAGTATAACACTTACGTAAACAAACATAACAGCTGGTAATACTCGTTTATTACTTACCTGTAAAATTTTCTGCACGACAACAAAACAAAACACGCCTGCCACACGTTAAGCATTCGCGCAACTGACTCGATGGTGTGGGTGCGATAGTTAGTAGACCGAATGAAACAGAAGATGGTCGAGTGTTGCGTTTCATACTTATAGTCTTAGAGAAATGAAGGCATTCCATATTAGGATACTATTCCATATTTGGTGACTTTCTTCTACATGTCAACTGAAGAAACATCTTATCTTCATACAATCAGAGACTGTAGTAGTCATAGCCTTAGTTTCGATCTCTGAAGGCGTTTTTGTATAATTTGTATATAGATTCGAATAAGTCGGATTTTTATGCTTAATTTTTGTTTTTAGAGTATTGGATTGAAGTCACAAGCTCAGGTGCCACCTTGGAATAGCTCGGACTATCATAGCGATACGGGATCGGTATCGTCAATCGTTGATCGAAAGTTAACCACCAGCTATTCCACCCCCGCTACTGGTTTTACAGAATTTTCTGGTACTGCCCGTCTACCGAAAGCACAAAATCCCACTATAACTTTACTCCAAAAGGCTAGAGGTAAATATTTTCGTTCAGATGATTGGTGTAGTTTATTATTATTGAATGCAAATATTTATAATAAAGAAAATAACAAGTTGAAATAATGTTTTTTTCTGTATTTCTAGAGGGGCAGTTTCCCAAAGGCGCTTTATACATTGATCAAGATCAGAGACAATTTCAATTTAGGCCAAAAAGTGATAGACCCCCCGTAGCTGGACCCGGTGAAATATGTAAGTTGTTGTGGTTTAAAAAATTGATTGTTTCAACCCTTAGGACTCTTCCACACGGTCAGGGTGTTTGTCCGTCCGAGTTTTCGCCCGTCAGCCGGACAAGTAGCAATCCACAGTTTCCGGACACGGGTGAATCGCCGCCCGGGCATACAAAACGCTCGGATGTACCCGCTAGAGCTCACGGAGCTCGGACAGGCAATCCACCAGACTATGCCCTAGCGGACCACAGTGTGCTATGAATGCGTTTACATGATCCGGGTGTTTATTCGTCCGACTGATCTATACTTGTCTATACTGGTTTGCAGGCCAGTAGCGTGTAGTCTGTTGTCGAGAAGACTGTGTGTGGAGAAATAGATTCTAAAATCCTGATTAGTTTAGTTCAGGATAAACCAGATACCATCCAGGTATCTGCTTTCTAGCAAAGGGTGAACCCAAATTTACCTATTACGTTGTTTTTTTCGTCGATGTTTTAATAAAGCGATCAAAATATTTTTGCGTCTACTGTCCATCACAATCAACGGCAAACTGAAGTTTCTAGCACCAAGTGGTCCAGATTTTCGCAGAGCTCCAGGGTGCCGCCCGGCCGGGCGATCATACGGACGGATAAATATCCTGACCGTGTGAAAGAGGTCTTACTACGTGGCATTTTTCTATAATTATCATTTAAAATGAATCAAGAATAAACTCCACTGGAAAAATATATCGATGAAACACATCTTGGAATAAGTTATAGTGAAAATATTTGATTTATTTATTTTTGTTATATTTTTAGTGTACCAAATAAAAAACGAATACACGAGCGAATCCGAAAACGAAAGATCACGAAAAATGACGGATTTAGGACCGAGGAAATTCGAAGGAATCGGACCTGTCAGCAAAGATGGCATGCCCTTGGTACTAAGATCCGTAAGTTTCAATAAATAATTTTAAATTTCTAAGAACCACATTCAAAATTTGTATTATTTTCTGGCGCAAATTGTTTTACACTTCAGCTATTTTTTCCAAAATCAATTGTTACTTGAAAATTTGTAGAAAACAGAACGTTGTTTGGTTCATAACTTCTTGGATCAAACTAAATAAAGTAATCGGCAAAAAAAAATGGTTGCTTAGGCAGAAAGGTTTATTAAGAAAACAGTTTCATTTTGTAATATTTACTTTTTTAGGAGGTGAAAGATCAGAATCAATCGAAATGGTACAAGAGGATGTACGATACCATTCATAAACAAAAACCTCACAATGGTAAGTGAAAAGTTTTCGTTGATCATCTACAAAAACCGTGTGGTATAACAACTCAATAAAACGCCCACGCAAGTACCCACTTCCGGGCACTGGTTCTCTGAGAAAGTAGCACTTTTCCGGCCTAGTCCGGACATCTAATAAGGAAGACAGAAAAATCAAGCAGATATAGGGGGCGAAATTAGCACAAAAGAGAGCAAGAGGAAGGCTAAAAAAGCTGGAATGATGAGGTAGTGGAGTGCCTGAATAAGAAGAACAAAATCTGGAAAGATGCCAAAAAGATAGACCAAACAAAAATTTGAATTTATCTATAATTGATAGAATTTATACCTAACACCTTCGGGTAGAAAGGTTTCGATTATACAGTGTGTCTACTTAAGTTGGAACCATATGGAAAACTTTTTTATTAGTGGTTTAATGAAAAAAAGTTATTCTTGATAGAAAGTTCTGCATGGTCCAAAAGTTGAAATGCAACCATCAGATATCAATTTTTTCAAGCAGGTTTGTCAAAAAATTTGAATTTTGTGCAAGAGTAAAGTAGGTATCTTTATTTTTAACAATTCAGAACAATGTTGTGGAGTAAAGTTGTTTTGAATTAAAAGTTATATTCAATGCAATTACAGCCATTTACTATGAAAATTTAGGTTTTGTGATTATTCACCAATAATTCCATATTAATTATTCTGGCTGGATACAATTTATCTCTCTTATATGTTAAAAATATGATGACCTCTCTATTTACTACTGTCTGTCTTGTAAGAGAGAAAAATTGTATCCAGCCAGAATAATTAATATGGAATTATTGGTAAATAATCACAAAACCTGAATTTTCATAATAAATGGCTGTAATTGCATATTTGAATATAACTTTTAATTCGAAACAACTTCACTTCATAACATTTTTCTGGATTGTGGAAAATAAAGATACTTTACTCTTGCACAAAATTCACATTTTTTGACAAACCTCGTATATACTGCTCAAAAAAATTGATATCTGATGGAGGCATTTTAATTTTTGGATCATGCAGAATTTTTTATCAAGAATACTCTTTTTTCATAAAACCACTAATACAAAAGTTTTCCATATGCTTCCAACTTAAGTAGACACACTGTATATTTAATTTTGTGATTTTCATTCTTTTTATTTTAAAATTTTTAATATGGAGCAAACTTTTTTCCTCAATTTTCAATTGTTTGCCTCCTAAATAACATTTTGACAATTTTCCAAATTTTTCTAAGCATCGCGTTTTTTTATTATTTTCAAAATTCACACTTACACCTTTTCCATGTGTTGACACTGAGTTTTTTTTGTTTTTTTTTCAGACGAGTATGTCACTATCCGATACAAACAAAAAAGAGGTATTACATTTAATAATAAAAATTATTTGCTTTGCTATTTTTAACCGCTTTTTGCAGGCTTTCAATATTAATTAGCAAATGGGTTTTCAATATTTTCATCGAATTTTCAACTTTATTTTACAGGGTGTCCCAAATAAGAGTGTCTGATTTTAAACATAAATGCCCAGCTTATTAATTGCTCCAAAGAGATGAGGTTTTCACCAGTTTCACTAGTTTATCAAAGAGATTTTTTCAGGCTTGGCTGGCATCTCATCTCATCAACACAGGGTGCTTTACTAATGTTGGTCAAATTCAAAGGGAGAAATATGTATTATTTCAAATGAAACATCCTATAATTTTTGATCTCATTCGAAAGAGCAATCATTCTCCTTTCCAAAAATGTATAGTTTTCTATATTTTGTTTCATTAACAACAAAGATATTCGAAGTTTCATGTAGTAGTACATTGTTAATCAGTAGTTTCATATGAACGTATTTTGATGCCTAAAATCAACTCATGCTGTGTCCGTTTGACGCATAACAACAAAATCAGCAATTTTGACACTAGTAATTTTGTTAAGTCATATAAGTCGGTTTCGGAATGATCTATACAGTAAGTAAAAAAGCTCAAACTGTAAAAATGTATGCAGAAACGAAATCAATAAACAAGGAGGATATCCAGAAGGAAATTTATGAAAAATCCGCCGTCACTGAATATAATTAAAAAAATGTATGTACAATTTATCGAAACTGGTTGCATTGCACTCTTAAAAAAACCAAGAAATAATGATGGTGTTTTAAACAAGTTGATGTCAGTTAATGAAGTGCCACTTGATAACGATCATAAAATTTCTATTAGAAAAATTGCTGGAACTTTAG
>CAJUYI010006824.1:0-13084 GCA_910591695.1 Galerucella pusilla
CTTGATAGAGGATATGAAAAAAAGAAGTAGTAGGGAAGTATACAGATAAAAATAAAGGGTATTAAATTAATACATGGTGATAAATAGCAAATGCCAAGTTTTATATTCCTATTCACAATTTTTCTTACACAAATTTTTTACTACTTTTCTCTCTTCTACGATTTTACGTTATCAAGAAGGGGAAGGGATAATACCATGGTTTCTGTTGCGCTACAATTTTTCCCAAAAAAAGGGATGACTTTTTGGGTTTAAGTAAATGAAAATATTTCTGTTTGTTTTTTCTCATTTGTTCCAATATTTTATAAAGTATTTTCAGCTAGATAAGGTTATAAATGGTCGAGGTTTTACACTATTATTGTACACACTTCAGCCGTCATGTATAGGAAAGTAAAAATTCTATTATGATATGTGCATACAACATTCTTACATACGCCATTTTTAAATGGTTAAATTGTAATAAACATAAACAATCAAGAACGAATAATTTTCTAAATACACGAAAACCTTCTTATGTAAATCACTTGTGGAATTCTTGGCCGAACGCTGTAACAGTAAGGGCCATAAAAAAGAGAAGCAGACAATTCCAGTATCACTGCTACAAAATTTTCGCGTCTAATGTCCTAATAACTGGAATAATAATCATATTCAGATTATTATTGGCTATTCCTTCATCGCCCTAAATAAAGGTATAGTACATTCAATAGCCTTCTTGGTGTGCGTCATCGTTTGTGACGTACATCCGCTTGCGCGTAATCTAAATATCAACTAATCAAATTCTGTACGTCAAAGATTGGGGTTAACGTTTGTAATACATTTAAACGGTTCATTATTGTGATATTTTGATTAGAATTAATCACAGACCTACCTTATATCCCATTTCTTCCAACGAAATGTGTTAGAAGGACATTAACAATCGATGACGCACACCAAGAAGGGTATTGTATGAACTCTAATACCTAAATAGGTAGGTAAAATTTACGTTTCACCACGTGCTAAGTAGTCTAGGTGGTATGGACGCAAGTGCTCCAGAAATTATTTGAATGGAATGTTTTCCTAACCTTACTTTCAACTCTTCGTTTACACAGGATAGATTTTTGGACGAAGAATATGAAAAAACCGAAGAATAAACAAACCGATGCATTAATACATAAATTTGAGCTATTTTTCTTCTTTTTCCATCCTCTATTGCTATTTGTTAGGTTATGTACTCTCCCTATTTGGTTTACAAGTTAAAATTAAGCAATAATATTCAAAAATAATTGGTTAGGTAGGATTTTTTAGGCTAGTGAAATCCGATTAAGGTAAGTAAACGAATGATGAAGTACCTAAAATTATGTTGGTGAAATCGGTCATGAAAATATTCAAACAGCTGCTCACGATTTAATTATTATTTCTCCACGATCATTTAAGTCACGGTCATTCAACTGTTTCAGTTTAATAATTAGTTTTTTTTTGTTTATTTCCTTCGTAACGTGTTATTTGAATGATTCGAATATAAATCAGTAATTATAGTGATTTTCTTTTTTTTGCATCGGTTAGCGTTTAAAGGAAGAATTGAGCAAACGAAATGTCGGTATTCGAACATCATTTGGTATTTTATAATTAATTTTCAACAAAGCAATTGATTTTACATAATTTGTTTCGAAATTTTTAGAAAATTGTAAATATGGTTAATTAATTACGATCTTTTTGTCGTGTTTAATATTTTTATGAAACTACTCAGCTATTCAGAGTCAATTAATTATTTAAATGAGAGACTCGAAAAAATTGTAAGCGAATTATATCGGTTCGTTGGTCACGTAGACACCACCACGTTTAAAAACAGGAATGGCTCCGTCCACCAACAACTCTGGTTAAGTCATTTTGTGAGGTAAGAGCAAGATTTATAGAACCACTACCAGGTTAGCACATGCGGCACTGTTCGGCAAAGCCACTCAGACGTCATGAGGAGACCAGCCTGCTGACAATGTAGCCAGATATCAAAATAGAAATCGTTCCGAGGTCATTAAAACCTTTTTTTCCCTTTTACTACTGAATTTTCCTGCATCTGGCAGCACTGCCTGCTGACTGACGTCTGTCAACATAGCACCTTTTTGATTTTGTAAAATGTTTGGCAAGTTATCTGAAGCCGTGAAAGGAATGCAATGAAAACATTCGATATTGCCACGTTTAACTATGAAAAAGCTAAAGTGCTAAATATGTATTGAAAATAATTAGAAAGGGCCCCTTTATTATAAACAATATCAGCAATATGATTAAACGTTAATTCTTCAATGTGCTTGTCTCCTTGGATTTTTTTCTATCAACATTATTTTTTCAATTTATGAATATTAAAAGATGAGCACTTTTCCAAATTTGTTATGGGCTTCTTCAAGATCTGGCGGCGTTGTACGAAAACCATAATTACCACACCATCCGAATTATATAATTGGTGATTTTTTTCGCAAGCTGACTTCTTATTGGCAAGCGCGTGCGTGTGTTCTTCCCTCTCACTTCGTCAATTGACTGAAATTGATTTATCCAGTGGCGTTGGTATTGGCAGTGACCTTTGTATTTTCAATTTTACTTGGTACTTGGTAAAAGAGTTATAAATAAAAGCATGTTTATAATATTTAAATTATTTATATAGTTTTCAAACTTCATATACTTAAATGACAACAATCATGGCATTTTTCTTGTCCTCTATGTGAAACCAGATGTAAATTACGAGAATAATGAATATTTTTCAAAAATCGGAGGGGATGGTGACATTAATTTTATATAGAATATTATACAGAGTGAGTCTTGAGCCTTTCCAAGATTTTTATAAATTTTGCTTTACGTTTGGGCTACAATTTATATTTTGTTTTGTTCACCATTTCCCAACCCTTAATTCTACAGAAAAAAAAAACAATATTGTGTAAAGAAACTTTCCATTTTTTTCCTATTCATTTATTTTTTCTATATTTCTATCTTGGGACATTTTCAAAAAATACTAATTCTCTTAATTGTTGCTTATTTGTTTTAATACAAATAATATTTGAACAAACTGGCGCTTTAAACTTATTAATTGATTTTATTTTTATGATCTTTGTTAATTTTCATGCTAACGACTTAAAATAACTTTCATTTGCAAACTTACAATTTTTTTCAAATTTAAATACAAAATTTATAATATTTCCAAAAACTGGCAACTGACAGACTGACAACAGTGTAATTGCTACCGTTAGATCGACCGTATTATAAGATTTGAAAGAATCCTGCAACAATTTGAGGCTCAACTTTACGTATAAATATTATAGTTAAATGCGCCCAACGTGGGTAACCAAACAGACGTACTGGTCACGTTGGATGATGCACCACTCTTTCCATTTAAATATTTCCAATTTTAATTTTGTTTTTCAGACAATACCAAAAAGCCGAAAACTTTTTTACCAATTTATTTTCATTTCTTCCACGTAACTTTTTGTAACGTCCTTTTCGTTCTTGATTGTTTAAAAATTGTTTTTTCCCAGTGCTTGCATAATCTAATAATAATAAATTCAACTACTCATCTCTAAAATTGACTAAACTTAAAATTGACTAGAGTATCTCTCTCCACAGCACACTGTCTCTAACATAATAAATATACATTTTTTTTTAAATTTATTTAGCCACATTTACTACTTAGGCGAGAAGGTACAGACCAAGTTGAATTTCGTGAATAAAGAAAAAATAACCAAACAAAAACAGTACCTAAACCTACCGCAGCAATCCTGGAAATATGATTATATCCCAAACACTCGCTTTTATTTCTTTACAGTTGTTTGTTCAAATTATTTTTCCTCTATCCACTACATTGATAGGACCTTGGTACCTTTTTCTTATTTGTGTATGCATTCAACATCAAAACCTAATGACTGCTCCCTAGCACCGCAAAGTAAGTACAAAAATGCAAAAAATTATGGAATTCGGGATTCACATTTAGTTTTTGCCTAATACCATCGTCTACAAAGCCAAACGAAAAAAAATTTTTTTTGAATTTATATTTATAAAGGGTGTCCCAGTACCAAAAACTAGAAATAATATAGTACTTCATAATCATTTCTATTAATAAAAAATTGCCGCATCAACCATGGAACTTATTCTATACTTGTTCATGACGCCAAAAAGTCATTGGATATTTGTGAATAAAAATAATTTTCAACTTCCAACTTTAGATCCCTACAATTCGTAAGTGACTGTCGTAAGGAATTTTTTTTAAAGTACTATAATCATCTTGAGTCTCTTTATAATCTCCCAAGATTTTGTTACGAAGTTCTTTGGACAACTTGTATATTTTATAAATGTTGAAGCCAACAACCAAAGTATTCACTATTTGACATAATTGTTGAAAATGTTAAGTACCGTAAACAATAGCACCTCTTCCTTAGTACGCCTATGATAACTACTTAATTTCTTCCATATACAACACTCTGTATATTAGCAAGATATAATGCATGTACCAAAATTTTTGTTGGTCAAAATTTCAACATTATTATTCCACTTAATTTGAATAAATTTGTAGAGGAAGTGGCAATGCTGTATACGGTCAGAGTTTTTGAAAATATAACGTTGGGCGCCAAATGTTTGCAGTTTAATCGGGGCAGGAAAACCCCAGATGTTTTCTATACATTTTATTTATTTTGGAATTTAATTTTTTTAAGGAATTCAAATAAATAAAAACATTGTTATGATATTTACTTAATAATTTTACAGTGATGAATTTTATTTAAGAAAATTTGATTTAAACGTTTTGCTTTGTAGACAATAATTACGCAAATTTTCCTTAAAGAGTTAAGCAGACGTTCCAGTATTTTATTATTTTATATATACACATTAGAATTGTCCGAAATATATACCATTTAAAAATTTTTCAAATTAATTTAGCGCTGATATTATTTCGAAACATTTTTCTCAAACTACCATTTTACTTTGTTATATTTGAGAATATTTGGAATAAAGTTTTATCTAAACCTCATCTTAACTGACAGAAATTAAACAGAAAATTTTAAATAAAAATTATAACTAATTATTAAAAAATAAGAGCAATATTTAGAAGAAAATGATGGTATAATTTTGAAGCAAATAACAGTGCTTGGTTAAAATATGCTGGAACAGCTCGCTGGAAAAATACGTGGAAAACTCAGGACTCACGTACTGTGCTATTGTGAAGATTTGACCACGTCAAGTTTTTCTAAGACCCTTTCGAAACATGGAGGACCTAAGCTCTGCATAATAGTAGATTAAAAAAAGATACGTAAAACTAAAACAACTTGAAGGTAGCCATTGTAGCACGATAATAATTATTGGAAATGATAAAAATTTATGAGGAAGACACCCCAGACGGCCTAGTGATCCCAGTGAACTGCAAAGTAGGTACATGACTTCCAACAAGAATTAGACCTGAAAGGAGAATTTACGGGACCTATCGAATACAATCTCATATAAAAAGGTGAACAGCCTTGAACAGTAGCAAATGGTTGGTAAGAAACATTAACAAAGATCCTCTGATGAGATACTTACAGTGAAGCAGTGTCTAGCGCGATTGGTACTTGGATGGGTGACCACTGGCAAAACACCGTCGTACAGCCAGCAGTGGAGTAGCATATCAGCTCGCAGGCATTAAACCGGAGGAGACGTGAAACTGAGGTCCGAGTCTATGTATGCTAGGATCAAAAAGGAACCCTACCACGGGCTGGAGCACTAGTGGGTGCGTAAATTTCCGGTTAGGATTAAAGTGATACCTTTCGAAAAATTATTTCTCTTGAAAAATTTGTTTCAAAATAACAGCCAGGCGAACATTTTTCTTTTCAAATTGGAGTTGGTATGTGTTTCGTGCAAAATTCTCTAAAAGAACATTTTCTTGTTTTGAACGAGGGACTAGAGGTAAATATATGGAAGAAGCGTATTGTGTGTGAGTGTGTATGGAACGTCTATCTCGTTAGATACACTTCGAAGATATTTTTTTATTGCCATACAAATATTTAGATAGCAAAAATTAACCATTCGATCAAATATCAATAATATATATACACACAGAAACATTCAATTATATTTATAATAAACATTTTATTCGTAACAAAAACGATATATTCATATAAATACGCCACACTAGTAGAAATACGATCATTTTGTTTTTATTTCACTGAAACGCAAATTTTTGCATGGCAACCAACAAAAATAAAATAAATTTACTGTACATATATTTTAAAATACCAACAATTAAGTGAAAATCAATTAAAAAGATTCACGTTTATGTTTTTTTTTTTGTCTATCAGTTGTTTTTAATATATACATGGTTTATATTTATCGTAAAATGTACAGAGATCAGACCATCTTAAGCTGTTAAGATATTTTTGAAAAATTACAAATTCTAGAAAAAGAACGAATCACAAACTCTACAAATATCGCGTATAAACTTTTCGATATATAGATACTAAGATGGAAATCTGCCTACAATATACGTTACATGGCAGTGACGTTTTTTTATACATTAGTATTTATTTGTGCACGGATATCAAATTATCAAAAAGTATGCTTATATCACCATCTTTGATAATAACATCGGTTAAAATGCGAAAAATACAAACTTTTACAGTTACTTAAATAAAAATGCGGCTCGAAGGACCATTGTGAGCGATCTGTAAACGGTATTTATTGGGTTTGTAAGTTGATTATCGAGAAATAAACCGATCCACAGAAATTAAGATTGTGTGTGAGATATGATTCGAAATGTCGAATTTGATTTCGAATTATGCTTAGACAAGTAGGGCTATTGGTGGACAGTTTTCATAGAGAAGATGCGGATATTTTCCCACTTTCAGAAAGCGGAAACATGAGAGAAAGGACCAGAAGTGGACGACCAAGGGCTACCCCTAACCCGGCAAGATCGTTACCTGACTTTGTATACCCGTAGAGAACATCTGAGGATCAGCAACGACATTTGAATTCTTCTAGTGGTTCGGTTCAAATAGAGGAGTTCAGTCTAAGGTCAGTGTGGCCAACAAAAGTAGAATGACAGTTAAGGTCTACCCTTCAAAACATAAGATTTTTGCATGTTTTTTATTTAAAATGACTGAATACTCAACATATCAGTGGCCAATAATTTTAGGAACTCTTGGCAAGTCACCATTTAACTTCTGTTATTCTGTCACTGGTTATGTCAAATGTCAGTTATATTTATTTTTGTTGATACTCGTTTAATTGTGTGTGTCTATTTTCGATTAGATTTTTGTAGCATTTCTAGTTAGTTGTATCTCTATTCTTCTAATTACTTTTTCCACTGACAACTGACATGAATAGTGATAGATAACAGAAATGGAATGGTGACATGCCAAGGTTTTCTTGAATTATTGGCCACCGATATGTTGAGTATTCAGCTGAAAAGTCATTATAAATTTCAAGATATACGCTTCGGGGGTGTATTCATTATTTTAATAAAACAATATATAGATGTTCACCATGATAAAAAACATGCAAAAATCTTATGTTTTGAAGGGTAGACCTTAACTGTTGAATTTGATCCAACATTGCGATTTTAACTACATCGGTTACAAATCTCACAGTTCGTTTTTCTAATCGAAATCTACATTTAAATTCAATATCAGACCATATTTCAAAATGACTGGGTCTATTTCTAAAGGTTTGCGGTCTTCTAGGATGTAAAAAACCATTCAAAATTTGTAAAAAATCTTCATCGTCGGTTAATTCTTCTAATAATTCGTTCATTTTGATTGAAATAATGAATTATCAGATATTCAACCTCACTTTTTAAGGTTAACAACTCAACGTCAAATGTCAAAACCCTCTTGAACCGCCTTTGAACGCCCTTCGAGGACCGTTCACGTAAACTTCTATTTGAACCACAGATCAGTAGTGACTGACGTACTTACAACAAAAATTTGCAATTAAACTCGGTTCAACGCAGAACCACAGTTGAACTATGCATCTACAACCGGGCCTAACGCACATATATGAACTTCTGTGGAGCAGCTTATGTATCCATATTTTTTTACTGTTATCACTCAAATTATATGTGGCTACTGTTACATTGTACGTTTTTCTAATTATTATTATTATTATTGTCTTTAGATTAAAAATAATTTTTTCTTTAATCGATATTATCATCAATAGATGTACTATTAAGAAAATAAGCAGGAAACTTCATTCCAAATTCAAACCAACATTTATTATGTATTACGAAAAAATATATTATTGAATATTCCAGGCTGTTTATTTATTTTTTTTGGCAATTGGGTTGAGATTTTTTTACTAATTAATGCAAATGTTAATTGGGGGTATTGTATAAGAAACAATTAAAATCAAAACAACAAAATTTTCAGTAGTGACTGTCTGTAAAAGTCTACTAGGAATATTTAAGAGTTTTCCAAATAATAATTGGTTCATTGAATATATTTTTTTATTGCAATTTTTTGTAAAGTATGCAAAATTTTATAATTTTCTGATAGTATTATGAAAGTTCTTCCTTATAGTCCACACAATATAGAATTGTGAGCATTGTTTCCCTCCTGGTGGCTAATTTTGCTTGACAAAAAGACAAAACTGATGTAGAATAAGATGCACTTACCCCGATCTCTAAAGAAGGGTGTGATTTTAGTGAAAATATCTTCATTCACAACCATATAAGTAATGCTGTCATCACAAACGTCATTGAAGGTTAGAAAGTGTCATATTACACACCTCTTCTTCCCGCCCTCTCCGTCCGCCCTCATCACTTCCCGCCCTCACCCTCCGCCCTTTTAAATAATAGGATCGTTAATATTATCTATTTTAGATGAATATTTTTTATATTTAAAAATATAACACATTGATAAATATTATAATATTGTACCTATTTCTGTATGCGTCAAATCCATCAATTCTTCATCGGAGATCATCCAATAAAAAATGACAAGAACTTTTTTTCTTCTCCAAAGATCTACAAAACGAGACTTTGCACGTCAAAAAATATCGAGTATGTCCTAAGTTATGACGGGTCGAGTTAATTGCAATTCAAAAATATTCCTTTATCCTTCCATTCACTTTTTTAATTTTCATTTCCATGGGAAGTCTATAGCAGCAAAACAATGACCAGCAAAATTTTTTTATTTTTGAAAATTTTGATAATAATTGTTTCTATACGATCCCTTTTACCCTGTTTTATTTTCTAAGTAGAGTTTGTCCGGCATGTTGGTAATATGGAACGTAAATGCATTTACACGGATAGTAATAACATCTAGTGAATATCACACATTCGAAAACAAAACCATTCAGAATCAAATAAATTCAAAGTTGTGCTACACGCAATTTTCTATCCCATTTATATAATACTTTCTATCATACATTTTTTTAATAAATATTGATTTATCTATTAACTAAAATTATATAAATTTAAATATTAGATAACAATGATTCTATTGATTTAGTTTGATTTCTAGTAAGCAAATATTATTATTATTAGCGTTACATTCCATTTGAGTCGACACATTCATCAAAACTAGATTAATTAAATTAATTTATGTAGTTTTTCTCAAAACCTACGTCCCATCCTAATAGTATCCACTCCCAAAAAAGCAAAAGCTATCACATCCCGTTCCCAGGAAGCCTGCCTGCTTTTCTTCAATTCCTACTTCTTCCAGCTCTACAGTAGCTAGAATAGAGTCAGTAACAAGTCCACCAGCATTTGGGGTGGAAGAAAATGATCTAGATCCTGATAGGGTTTCAGATACAGCGTCTCAATGACGGTTACCGATGGTAGGAGTTTTTATAAAGAAGGAGAAGCAAAAATATCGTGAGATCTGTCGCGGTTGGACGGCTGATTGCGAGACACTATTGCTGCTTGAAGATTCTGTCGAAGATACTATCAGTTGAAAAAGTAAATAAATATGCTATCACTTCCTGGACTCACCTTTCCTTGACAAAGACCCTTCTTTTTTGAAGTAAACACTCCTTCTCCTTGCACTCTAGCAGCTACAATAGAGGTCAGGCAGCATTAAGAAGGAAGAAAAAGATCTAAAGTCCGGTGAGGTTTCAGATATAGCAGTAGCAATAGACGAAGGATGTCTCAGCTTCGGTTACTGTACTGATGGAGACGATCGTAGTAATTTCTTCCTGCTCTACAGTAGCTACGATAGAGCTAGAAACAAGTCAAGCAGCATGAAGAAGAAAGAAAAAGATCTGGAGCTCGTCGAGGTTCCAGATGTAGCGCTAGTAATAGAAGGAGAATATCTCAACCACCATAGATACTGATTCAAATGTTGATAGAAACTTATTCCTGCCCCACTGCAGCTACGATAGAGCTAGAAACAAGTCAAGCAGCATGAAAAAGGGAGGAAAAGATCTGGAGCTCGACGGGGTTCCAGATATAGCGCTAGTAATAGAAGGAGAATGTCTCAACAACCCTAGATACTGATTGAGATGTTGGTAGAAACTTATTCCTGCTTCGCTGCAGCTATGATAGAGCTAGGAACAAGTCTAGCAGCATTAGGAAAAAATAATGGAATTTAGAGCCTATTGATGTTACAGATATAGCGTTAGTAGTAGACAGAGAGAGTCTCAGCCCTGGTTACTAATGGAGACGATCGTAGAGACTTCTTACTGGTCTGCAGCAGCTACGATAGAGCTGGAGATAAGTCTAGCATCAATAAGACGGGAGAAAAAGACCTAGCTTCAGCTTAATTCTGATTTCTTCCTTTGGTGTAGCAATTTTAAGACGTTTCAATCGATTTGGAAGACTTGTCGACTCAAATTGAAACACACCTTACATAAATAATACTTTTTTTTCGTACGGTTCCTTAACGTTCGACAATGAAGACATTATAATGATAGATACATCGAAGATGAATGATTTTATTCCCCTTTTTCTAATGAGGAATTCTTAAATCTAATACTTATTTGTGCTGCCACAATATAAAAAAGTGATTGGGCCCTTGCCGCGTTGAATTCAGTCACTTTGTTCTCCATCGCCTTCTTCATCTTTCTCTCCTACTTCCCTAGTGTTACTGTCTTCCGTTTCTATGCTGCTGGTAGGTGTCGGAGTTTCTTCAACGTTCAGTAAACCGGAAGTTGAACCGCTCGACTGTGTTACGTTTTGACTTGTGTCGTATGTTACGCTCTTCCCTGGACTGTACTTGTTCATTTCATTGGAGTAAGTACTGTTTAGATAATTCTTGTCCAAGTAACGACTGCTGATACCGTTAGTTTTGTCAGAAGAGTATAAATAATCTGAATCGTAAGAGCTTTTTGTGTTCAAAGTAGAATATTTATTTGTGTCGCTAGTATAGGAATCGAAAAATGATTTAACCTCTTTGGAAGGTCCGATAGTATTGAATTTCTCAGAAAAAGTAGGATCTCCAGGTGTATAGCTCATATAAGATCCAGTTAAAAACGGATTGGTACTGGCATAAGTGGTAGGTTGTGTGTAAGTAGAAGACTGAGAGTAATTCCAACCGTAACCCCCAGTAGATGTAGCAGCTGACTGCAAATTCGTATAAGTAGAAGTGAAAGATGGTGTTGTCGCTCCTAGCGTAACGTTAAGTCCAGCGGAACTAGCTTGCATGGCAGGCGAACTAGATCTCGACACTTGATTCATAATAGAAGGTGAAGCTCTGCTCAAACTCGATAGAGAAGGAGAGTTCCTTGGACCTGGTGATGTTCCAGATACAGTGCTAGTAATCGACGGAGAGTGTCTCAGTCCCGGGGAGTTGATGGTTACTGATGGAGACGATCGTAGAATCGATTGAGAAGACGGAGTTGCTCGGATGACAGGAGAACTGACGCGGCTGGGCAGGCAGTGTTTAACTGATTCCGATCCAGATTGTGAGTCACTACTGCTGCTTGGAGAGCCTGGAGAAGAGACTATCACTTGCCGCGGCCGAAGCACTCCTGCCGAGGAGGTGGCTTGAGGTCCTACCCGAGGAGATAGTGGACGGTAAGGACCTTTGCTTACTGATGATGGGCCCTAGAAATTTTTTCAAATAAATGCCACATTAGGTACTACAAAATTCGCGTTATGTGTGACACTTGACGTGTCAGTCTGTCAACTGTCAAATGTGTTTTGTTATTGTTTTGAAAATCATTTGAAAATACTTACTAGTATCTGGTGTAATGGGACCTGTGGCTGTGGGCCGCGCGGGCCCGAGACTGCTGAGCGAGGAGGAGGAAACGGAGCCGCTGAGAGCCGAGATGGCTCTCTGACCCCCGCTGGTCCCACCGATGATTGTAGAGCCGCTACCGCCGCTCCCTGAGGAGGACACGCACTGCGACTGTCTCCACGCGGCCCGGATGGCCTGCCGCGCCGACCTGTCTGGAAAGGCCCCCTCTAAATACCAACAACACCCCCACACATCGATATACAAACTACGCAGGCTACTTGATAGTCGATCACAGGTTCAAATATCTTTCTTAAGGAATTATTACATTTTTTTTCAATTATCCAACAAAGTAATAGTAGACAGAACATACAGGGTCAGTTTTGAATATGGAACTCTTCGATTATCTCGGAAAAGGATCCCACGATTTTTATAGATATAAAAAATACTAGTCCCTCATCTCAAAGCAGCCAGAGCAAAGAGCTTAAATAAAAAACTTCAATCTCCAGACTGTTGAGCAGCTAAAAGGAATAAATATAGAAGGTGCTGATACTGGTTAACAATGAAACCTTCACCCAAACCTTGCTCCACCCAACCTTACACCTAGGACAACTCATACTGACGATACTGATCAAGTATTTATTGAAGAAAACACTACAAACGGTAAGTAACCGATAATTAAGAAGAAAGCTGAGTTAAAATCTGAGAAAATCTCGACTCCTACGTTAAGAAATTACATCAAAAATTGGACTCCAATATTCAGACCACCAATAATATGGTGTAGTGGAGCTGGAGCTTTGCATGGCATGAAGATCTCAGAAAAATAAGACGAGGTAGATTCAGTGATACAGGCAAGGGAAGTCTCAAGGAAGAGAATAGGGAAAAGAAATTTTTTGCGAAGATGATTGAAGATAAATGGAGTAGAGGATAAAAGATGACATATGTGTAAAAAAAATGATGTATTGGTCAAATTAATAATAAAAAGGAGAATTTTG
>CAJUYI010006825.1:0-13083 GCA_910591695.1 Galerucella pusilla
ACTGGCGTTACAAACATTGATTGTGGATGATTTGGTATATTACATGTGAAGTATGTGTTTTTAAATTTTCCTATTAAGTTTGGAATCATATTTACCAATCTATGCCAAAAGGGGGGAATGTTTAGAGAACTTTAGTTTCATTTAAACTTACATTTAATTTGTCTTAAAGGACTGTTGAAAATGGAATGAGGAAAGATACCCTTTGTCAATTTTCGTATATAATGAAATAGTCTAAAATTGACAAATAATAATCTCAAATGGCTTGGACTAGCCACTGAAAACATTTGAAAGGTTCTCTAAACATTCCCCCCTTTTGGCATAGACCATTAGGTCAACAATTTAATTTTCAGTAACTTCAAATATCTTATTTCCAATGTTTTTTCCATTTTCTTTCCTCACCACTCAAATTATAATTTATTTGTTTAAAATATGTTTTAACATTTAAAAACTTTTGGCAACAACTCGTTGGTCTTTGGATTTCACATTTCATACAGCCTGATGATGGTAATATTGTACCGAAACTAGTAGCACACATTATAAGTGTCCTTTTTGAGGAACTTTTATTAAAAATTTTTGTGGTTTGGACTTTGAGTTTCATTGAACCATTGGTTTAATTTTATATTTTTATTGGCATTGGTGGAAGAGCAGGAAAGGACTACTCGTCTGAACCTGAACCAATCTAGCCATTTATCCACATCAGTTGGAAACATTCGAAAAATTGTCACTATTTTGTAAAGTTCATCCTACACTATATTGTGTTCCTGTTATATACCTAATGTGGATAAGAAATGTATTATTATTATTATTATTCCTTCTTGTTTTTTTTTATTCGGTTATTTAACGTCGGTCTATTTCTGCGAATGAGGCTAATTACCGACGCCGGGAGCACTCTACCCCCAACCTGAAATTTTGGCGAGCCCACTAGTGTTCCAACCAGTGGTAGCGTTTTTTAACGAGCCCAACATCCATGGACTCGGGACCTCGGTTTAACGTCTCCTCCGAAAGACGGCATATCTACATTATACCTCGTGCTTATTGGTATAATGCCTGCGAGCTGTGATAAGCTACTTCGCTGCCGGCTGTACGGGCCCTATACGACGGTCATCCTTCGTATGGGAACCCATCAAAGTACTAACCACGTTCGACACTGCTTGACTGTAATTATTATCGCACCGAATGCGTTCCATTAGTGGTCGGTAGTCGCCCATTCCTTCTTGTTGCTCAATTTGGTATCGAATTTCTTTGAAAAATTATATTTTTTCATGTTTTCTGATTTGTAAGGTTTCTGTTTAATGATACCTTCTCTTTTAGTCTGTATACATCAGTAGGTAGGGGAAAAGTGTTTAAATAAATAAAATAATATTCGAAAACAATTGTCAGTGTTTTTATTAACGTACGACTTTTTACAATATTTTCAAAAATAATATTTAAAAATGTATTATAGGTGCATCTGAAGTTTTTAACAGTTTTAAAATAATAAAAGTACTTTTAGAAAATTTAAAATTTTTGAAAAAAGTCCAATATGTTTTCCCAAAGTGTATTATAACGAAATAATAATAAAAAAAAAAACAACAACAAACGAATTTATATAAATGCATTTCAATATGAATTAAACATATTTATTGTTTTGAAGAAATTCTTTTTCCTTTAGTGATAGTTGGTTTGTTTTTAATGGAACCCTTCTTTCGTTTGGTGTTCTAAAAATGGATAAAGTTAAATATTAATCATTAATTGAGAATACTCTCTTGATATCCAACTGCATCAAAAAAATCTTGGTTTGGTATTTTTTCGCGAGATCCCGTTGATATAACGGGAACTGTTATTCAGTTCCCACTGCATTTTTGCGATAGAACGGTAATAGGGGAGTATGTTAATGACGTAATTTGTGACGCAATAAGTTATAAAACGGGATCTCTTTCAGTTCCTGCACCTAGGAGTATGGTTACTGGCGGTTATAGAAATTTAATTGACAGGAGTAACATTTTAAAATTAGAAATTTGATTGAGATATCAAAGATAATTCATTATTTTATGTATAATATCCACGGAGCTAGTAACTGCGAAAAAGTATTTATTTACATTCTAAAAAGCTGAAAAAACACAGTTTCATTATAATTATTTGCTTAATCAATCCATATGATTCACCCTAGGGTGAAAATAATCATCCGAAACTCGTAGCCTAAATGAACTATGCAACGTTACTTGTGATGACATAACTACGAGAAGGCTAGTACCAAAAAAATCTTCAATTATAGTTAAAACTATAGTCTGTACAGAAAGTACGAGGAGTAATAAACCCTAATTAAGTATGCAAAACCTTTACAGGGAGCACCATGAAATTTTTGATAAATCTCTTACTTTAAATTACATTTCTTCCGTGAATCTAAAAACCAGGTAGATCGACCCCGTATTTGTTTCAGTTGTAGCAAAGTTTAGGGTTTCTTCATTGTTAAATGATTAGCAGATAAGCAATAACGCAATGCAGTGGTGTGTATTTTGGGAAAAAAATACGTTTTAAATTGTAATATAATAAAAAATGAAAAGAAATAATTATTGGAATACATTTATTACTTACATTTTATTCTATATCCGACTCGGAAGAGGAAGAATCGTTGTTGACATTAATAATAATAGGGTCGATTAAATCATCACAAATATTGTCAATTTTCCACATATTTGCCTCTACTTTGATAACATGCTCGATACAGTTTGTCCAATTTTCCTTACTAACATGACTTACAGCACTCAAACAATTTCACAACATCGTTTATTTTAAAAGTAGTATTTTTTTCCAACTTCCCCCTTTACCTGAGCCCATATTAATTCTATGGGATTAAGTTCACAATGATAAGGGGGAAGTCGAAGAACTGATATACCACGAGAAGAAGCCATTTCTTCTACAATGTAGGTTATGTATTTATTCTTGTTCATTTTTGCAATTCTGTAAAGTTCTTTCCTTAGTGGATCTTTTGGAAACTTAATATTTTTCGAAATAAGCCACTGCTCTGCTTTACGCCAACGACTTGTGGGCAATGCTTCTCGTAACCGTGAATGGTAACTTGCGTTGTCCATAACAATAACAGCCCCTTTTGGAATCAGATCCAACATTTGAACAAATCATTCCTCGAAGACATCCCCATTCATATCTTCGTGATAGTCCCCCGTGCGTTTTGGAATAGAAGTTAATAAAACCTTCGGAACTTCCAACATGGACAATGATAAGTCTTTTTCCTTTTCCAGATGGTGGCTGCAAACCTAACGAGAAACCTTCCACGAATGCCCGCCTTCCGCTTTTAATGTTTTCATCTTGCCAAGATTTGGAAACTGTATATCCAGCATTTATACACACATATATACAAAAATATATAAAATAATTATTGTTACAGATTGGTTTGTTTTCTATTATGAATAAACTGTGTTGCCTTTCTTTATCAAACTTACTAAAATTTATGTACCTCTATCACTTTTTTTAATTAAAATTAGTACATCCCGTTACCTCTGACCTAAATCGTATATTCTTGAGCATAGCTGCAACTCATTCGTTCAATACAAAATGTACCTTACGGTATACCCTCTTAAAATATATTTTGGTACGTCTATGAAATCTACTTAAATGAATGATTTATTACTCCTCGTACTTTCTGTACAGACTATAAAAAAACATTTTTCGAACAATAGGAACAATGAACTTTGTAACTCGTCACTTTTTATTGAGGTTATGTTTATTTATTACTGTTGTGAAGTTAATTCTATCCGGTTAACCGGTTGATTTTCGCGAGAGATCATGAACGATAACCTTTAAAATTTCTTTTGTGGGGGTATAACCGCTCTGTAACCGACTTCACATCAACGGTGTCTCACGAAAAAATACTTTTTATTAGTTTTCAACTATTGTTTTGTCAATTAAAGGTCTGTTCTCACAAGCATCACCGACAGTCTTTGACAATCCGGATTCGGCGCGCAAAGACCCTAAAACGTTTGACCGAGAACAGGAGGAGGAGACAGACAGACTGTGATTAAAATCCAAGCATTAAACAAGGTGCCAGTCCATCGATACACTCTGAGTAAATCCCAAGTTTAAAGTGCGAATTTTTGTTTGTTTGAATTACTATAGATCGCAGCATGCTAGACATTAGACCACAAAAAGAACAACTTATCTCAAAAGGGACATAACATCTGCTTTTATAGTTTGAATGTTGTAGGTTCGTTGCATAGTACGGAGGCTTAAATGACTTTTTTATTATTAAATTGTTTACCTTATATTGATATGCAAAATAATTGTATTAGTACAGTAACTGAACACCTGAAAATATCGAAAGCTCCTGAAAAGTCACCTACTAGTAATTATTAACCATTACGTATAAGTATGCTATACGGCTTGGTACTCGTGCATGGTATTAGTTTGGTTCTTCTTCGAAGAATTATATAACATTTATCGTGAACCCAAAATAGATTCAATCATCAAGAACACTTCAGTGATTAGGGCACATAGAAAGAATGGAAGGAGGAAGAATAGTGAAACAAATAGCATGGAGAGTTCCGGAAGGCAAGAAGAAAATAGGCAGACCAAGGAAAAGATGGAGGGAGGTGGTACTAGAAGACCTGAAAGAAAATAATGTGAATTGATGGAGAAAAAAGGCCAAAGATACAAAAAGTATGGAGGGGAATTACAAAGCTATGGGCCTAAAAGGCCAGTTTAGAGCTATATATATATAGTATGTAGTGTAATGTATTTCATAAATAAATCAAACATGTCCCAGTGCTAGTAGTTGTTTCATTCCTCTTGTGACCCACAACACCAGCCATTCAGAGGCCCTTCCACACCTATAATCCACCAAAGTATTCATCGACAACACATCCATTACGAAACCTTTTTTGGCGAGACCGCACGCAGCGCATCGACTCTTAAGAAACTATCTAAGAAGTATAATTACCTTTTTAGAAACGAAATTACTCGTTTTAACAATTCTATTGGCTACTGGTATTCTAGGTCTGTTAAATTCATCTGGCTTCTTAACTCTAAAACAAAACAATAATCGTCTACGCCCAAAAATTACCAATTTTTTCCATAAAAACTTACCTATATACTCTCACTAACCAATGTTCACTAGTATAAGCCTCTTCTAAATAAGTAAGTTGAAAGTCTTTGTTTCCGATAACTGCATTTCGGGTACGATCAAATCCGGCGGGATTTCTGTAATCTAATTTTAAATCACCGAAGCGATAGTAGCTCAATTTGTACATAAGACAATTTAATAGAACCGGTGAACCTTCGTTGTCAATTCTGAATTCACCGTGTTCTGTAAAGTAATCGCTTTCCTAAAAAAATATAAAGAAACATCAGTAGATAGCAAAGATTACAGAATAAAAATATAGGATTTTTATCTTCAGGGAGGTTTGATTCAAGTTGCTGTCCCAAACGGACGCCGATCTCATAAATTATGTTTACGATTCGCTTTTGTTGTCAATAACGAGACCCGCAGATACCAGATAAGTTCGAAAAGCATAATTTATTTTAAGCTATACAGGGGTAGTTAGAGAAATTTATATATTTAAATTAATAAGATTCTTTATAACAAAGGTTTATTTTTAAATGTTAATTATTTCGAAAAATGTTCGGGATATGAATTTGAGAAGGTAAGTAAAAAATAAACTTGAATTTTTAAAATGAATCAATTCACAGTTTTTATCCAGCATCTTAGTAATTTTGTGATACTTATTGATAATCTAGCAGATATTTATCACAAATTCAATTAAATATAGTCATTAGTCACCAGAATAATAGGGCCACTAAATCTTAAATTTTGATCTTTAAGTAACGTGTATTTTTTGGATTGACAAGGTTAAAACAGTAAAAAGAGAAGCAGCTGCAGGATACCTTTATTAAAAATTTTTAAAAATGTTGTAAAATACCAAGTTTGGAGTTTGGTTTATGTGTTAAATTTAATCTATTGTCTTTCAAATCTTTCAATATACATTTGAGAGTAAAATATATACGGACTCTGGTATAGAGACTTGCATAATATTTGAAAGGAAATTGATTACATGGATAAAAGAAAATTTAGTAAATTCGTTCAAAAGGAACTGACCACAGACATATAAAAAACAATAGACAGAGTTGTTTACAAAATGTGTATGTGCCAACATTAATTCTTACTTAACTACAAATTATTTTGTAGTAACGCAGCGTTGCCAGATGAATAATATAAAATTACTTTCAATACTTCATGTTTGATACTATTATTTAATATTTCTCTACAAACAGAATATATTTTTGCATACATATATTTTTGCATGGAAATATGTGTGGAAATTTGTTATTTGTTGAGTTTGAATCTCTTAAATTTTATATTACATACATAGTAAGTAGATATAGCTATGGGGATTCTAGCTCACTACTTCGAAAAATGTCCGCTGGTGGCGCTGAGAGTGGCGCGGCAAATTTGAATGTAGTCATTTTTAGTATTTCAATGCAGGCCGCCATTTTTAGTCCTGTTGTAAAAGCGGCAGCCATTTTTAGTCCTGTTGTATATTTAAAAATCTGAAAAAAACTTCAGTGAGATTCGATCCCACAACCTTCGCGTCTATAGCAAGGCATTCAACACATGCTGCCATAAGCTCTCATGCATATTATTAGCGAAGAAAGGTATTGGTGCTGCAATGTGAATAGCGCGCGCACCGTACGCCTCTTACTGTAAAATGTGACGTAGTCGAGAAAGATCCGTTTGGATGATAAGGCGGCGCGCCACGGTCGATTTTATAACAGCGAGCGCACCGTACGCTTCTTACTGTAAAATGTGACGTAGTCGAGAAAGATCCGTTTGAATGATAAGGCGGCGCGCATTTGGTTTCTACCGGGGGACTTAAAAGTAACTCTTTGGGTTAGGTTGTTACGTCAAACGTCATGTTGTTACATCAAACATCACGTCAAACGTCACATCGTTATGTCAAACGTCACGTCAAACGTCACATCGTTATGTCAAACGACACGTCGTTAAACGATCATCAAACGGTTCTACGTATGTTCTCTTTCGTAATATGTCTTCAGAAGAGTACAGACGTCAAATTGAATGGAATATAAAAATGGAATATAAAAGTTGATGAATATACAGAGTGTTTCAATAAAACCCATGTTTTTTAAAAAAACTTTATTTATAATGGTAATACAGTATTTGGAAACCAGTGGCGGAGGCGTTGTACATTTCTTTCGGTACATGAATATACTCCAGTGACATGCAACGCTACCATAAAGGCACTAGCACCTAGCTTCATCCGATTTGAATGGAACGTCAGGTCAAATGACACACGTCGAAACGTCACGTGACACGTTGAATGATACACGTCAAACAGTTTCATAGGGTGTACCATCAAATTTGCAAACATCAATATGTGGAAAAATACCGAAAATGTGACATTTCCTTTGCAGAAACTCGGCTTTTTCTTGTCCTCGAACGTAAATGTAGTCTGCGGCATGCAATAACTTGCTTTCCAATATTTTATTTTAAAAATTGTAAAACGAAAATTCCAATCTTCATGTAATATAAAAGTTGATGAATATACAGGATGATTTTTTTTGATAATACTTATAACAATTTTATATCATATTGTTTTAAGAAATTAAAAACTTAAAATGGCATAAATTAATTTATAAGTTGATCGACCTAAGTACCAGGTCATGTGGCTCAGGTTCATATCAGGAAATTGATTGCAATTAAATATTATTTTGTAATATGTATGTGTTAACACGTCTATGCTGAATATCGAAAAATGGATAATACTGTGTAGCAGCATGTGCCGATTAGCAAACAGGAAATACGTTTTTGCTAATTCTCGATATTCAAAACACAAAACCTGTAAATGCAGGAAATCTCTTACCGTGCGGTTAGTTTGGAAAAGCATATTTTCTTGCATTATCACTCTAAGAATCTGTCGGAGGGGAACCAATCATATTTTTTTGTTTGTTCATTTAGGCGCGTTATTTATTAATTAGCGAAGTCCAGAGAGCTCACTTTTCAAAAGCCAGTCGCAGTTAATAGACGTCAATTATTAATAGTTTGTGTGAGTGTGGTACCTTAAAATATTAAAAGTAAGTTTATTTTTGAATATTTTTGAATTTCATCTTTTTTTATTTTTTCACATTGATGCATTAATAATTTTTTTGTATCTGAAAAATATCTCAATTTTTATTTTTCAATAGAAATTTTTTTTTATAAAATATTTTTGCGCTAGTTGAGTAATTTTTTTGTTATCATAAATTAATTTGAATAATTTTTAAAATGGTAGATGAACTATTAAAAAGTAAGTTTATTTTTGAATTTCATCTTTTTTTATTTTTTCCACATTGATGCATTAATAATTTCTTGTATCTCAAAAATATCTCAATTTTTATTTTTCAATAGAAATTTTTTTTTTATAAAACATTTTTGCGCTAGTTGAGTAATTTTTTTTTTTGTTATCATTATTTAATTTGAATAATTTTAAAATGGTAACATGTTTTTCTTTTACTTTTGTAGATGGATCTAAAAAAAATAAACGAAAATTGTAATATTGCAGAGCGAAAACCAAAAATAAAATTGAGCGCTTTGCCACTTGATGAGCCGCAGAAAATATATGCCGCTAAAATAGTTAAAAGCAGATTTGGAGACTGCGTCCTACTAGATTTAGAAGAAGCTGTTACATTCCTTCCAGCCCGTGTCACAGACCAATACAGGGAGAGCATTAAATATTTTTCTTCCGGAAAGTACTCAATAATATTTAAAGGAACGGTCGACGTAGGAAAACCATCGCCTGCTAATTCTTTCGCAATTGTTGAGAATAAGGCTTAGAATACGGGTAAGTGATTCTTATTTTTTATGGCCATGCATTCTGAAAGTGTTGAAGAAATTGCTAAAAAGTCAAAAGATTTTTTGTTGGTTATAAGAAAATTGAAAAAATTATATTCGATAAATTTACTGAAAAAGATAAAGAAATCTGGCTAAAACGGCTTAAAAAACATATTCGAATTTGCAATAAAGCTATTCGTTCGAGGACTAAAGATACAACTATAGGTACTTTGAGAAAACTTCAAACAAAACATTGGTCATTTTAAACATTTTAAAAATTTAATTGAAAAAAGACACATTGGTTTAGGGCTCAACAATAGAAAATTGCAAAACAGGGTTAAGTGGGAAAATGTAGCTTCGAGCTTTAAAAGTAGAATCAAAACAGGGTTAATAATAAATTTAGCTCATAAAGACTTGGGTCCATTTTTGGAAGATGCTTTAATAATATTTAAAATGGAAATTTCTAAACAATTTAGATCGTTTCATATGATGAAAGTTAATACTTGTTTTTGCGGAGAATTTATAAAAAAAAATGAAAACAAAACTGAGGACGATGAAATTTTAGACTTAAAATATTTCAATACGAAAAATGCAATACTTGATGTATCTACCGATTTAGAGCGTTGGTTTTTTGATAACGTAAAAGATAAAATTTTTCAAAAACTATCTGAGTTCCAAGAAAGGGATTCTTGTTATGCCCTAAATAAAGTTGTCTCTTTAGAAGTAAATATTAATAAGTTTGAGATAGGTAACGGCTCATCTTTCATTCCATTACCAAAACAAATACTTAATAAAAATGCATGCATAAACATCAAAAATACAGATCAAGCCTGTTTCTATTGGTCGATTGTAGCAGGCCTTTATCCGAAAAATACACACATCAATATAACTTCTTCATATCCATTTTATAGCACGGTATTAAATGCAGAGGATTTAGATGCTCCCATGCCGTTATGTAAAATTTCCAAATTCGAAAAATTAAACAATATTTCCGTTAACGTGTATGCTTTAGAATTAAACGAAAAAGAATTTTATACCGTGGTACCGGCAAGATTAACTCAAACTAAATTAGAACACCATTTTAATTTATTATTGATAATTTGACACTTCAGATTATCCAAGTGATAATCAATATAATATTCCACAGGTGAATAAAAAAGTTTTAGGTGTTATGAAAGATGAATCAAAAGGTAAAGTTATGACCCACTTTGTAGGACTAAGATCGAAAATGTACACTTATAAATTGGACGTAGATGGGGAGGAAAGGGCAAAGAGACGACAGTATTTAGAACAAAAGAAACTCGATAAAGACCGAATCAAGTTTAAAATAAAAACGCTAGGAGTGGTTAAAAAATTGAAGGGGGTAAAGTATAATGTAGTGAAAAATAGAATAGGTTTTGAGGATTATGTGAAATGTTTAACTAATTTTAAAGAACAAACAATAAGCCAGCGTTGTATTCAATCATATTTACATCAAGTATTTAGCATCGAACAAACAAAAACTGGTCTAAGTCCACATGACGATAAGCGGCAATTAATTCCGGGGACTTTTGATACTCTACCTTGGGGGCACTATAGTAACCGAGAATAATTTTTTTTTTAGGTATAACATGACCAGTACACTCCAAGATATTTGTATCAAGACTATCTGCGAAAACACTACATCAATTTTACAATTTATAATAGATATACATATACCTCAAAATTTATTGTTGAAAATTATCAAAAATTATGCAGAGTACCGGTGGACTGCATTGAGTCAGATTGCAAAAAATACGTACAAGGGCGATGAGTATTGTGACTGGGAACACGCTTGTGGAATGAGATATGTGAACCCCAAAATGCGAAATACACTACTCGTAAGCCCCAGTTGGTCATGCTTCGACTTGTCTGAGCAGTACTTTTGTGTCTGGCTTCACCAGTATTATATTAAAAATTTAAATTTAACTTTATGTCAACAATGCTATTATCAATTCACATCTATTTTAGAATCTTCAAATTTAAATATAAATCTTCACGTTTTACGTAATCATCAGCATTTTAGAGTTACAAATGATTATTTGCCTGTTTTGTATAAAACGTCTAGAAAATGGTGTCAAAATGAATTTTTAAAATTACTTTTCGAATTGAAAACTGGTGATCAATGCTACTCAGCTTTACATCCTGTACCTCTTACACCAAATTCAGATATACATGAAATGGGGGTGACCCGCTTTATTGACACTATTAATGAAAACGATGATTCCGAATGTGAGTTTTGATAATTTTGTTTTTTTCTATAATTAAAGTAATTTTTTTCAATGTAGTCATTTAAAAAATTTTTTTAAGTTTATATCTATATATATTAATTTGAATGTGTGGCTGTAAAAAAAAAAAAAAAAAGATTCACTTGCGTCTTAATTTTATCTAATATTTTTTTATAAATAAAAATAATTGTAGTTTTTAAATCGCTTTTATGTGTATCGAAAATAAAAAAAATCAATTTATTTTTTGTTTTCATTTTTCCTGCAATGAAGGAGACACTAACATGAGAAAAATCCCTAGGAAAAAAAGATTGAAATGGTTCGATTTATGCATTTTTTTTGGTAAGTTCAAGGTCACACATCGAGACTCTCTCTCTTATCAGTGAAATAAAATATCAAACATTTGGTGTATTACATAAAGAATAGCTGAAATAGCCGAATTGGTTGGAGCATTTTTCCTAGCCTAGCTATTGAAGAGGAAATAGGTTCAATCTTCGAATATTTCAGCTATTTTTTTTTCCTAAAGAAAACACATATACCAATAATATATAACTATTTATTTAAATCATTGATAACTGTAAGTTTACAAAAGTATACAAATTCTCTAAGAGCATTGTTTAACATATCATTAGGTGTAATAGAACAAAATGCATATAAAATTTGTTGAGGATTTAAATTTTCAGAGGCGACATTTTTACAGAAATCCAAAACATTATAATAATATTGACAAAAATTTAAATTTTCCAATATAGCTATACGTTGTAAAATCAAATTATTTAATTCTAAAATTTGAGACACTTCTTCTTCATCCATATAATATTCAACTCCATGTTTCTCAGCAGCTGTGCCTGTACCAATCATAGAGTTATATAGGATTTATCACTTCAGAATGATTAGGCTCAATACTAAATTTTAATGAATCGTATGCTTCTTGTTCTTATCCGGTACTTATTTCTAATGTCATCTTTTGATCTTATAGGTAGTGGAGGTGGTGTTATTGAAGATTGTTTCTACTAGTTAGGACTCCATCATGGATTTATTAATTTTAAAGAAAGTCCAAAAAGTTATAGTCTGTGAATTTTGTAATCGCCCTCTACTTCCTATTCATTATACTAAACATGTAAAAACTAATCATTTATATTGCGGACTGTACCAAAAGAAATATCGCTATATTACCTCATTCCATAACCATAAATGTATGGTTCTATTAAAATCTGCACAATAACTGGCATGATGATTATTACAGATATCGTTTGGGGTTATGGAACAAAATGCATATAAAATTTGTAAAGATTCTTGTATTGCGAAACTTCATAATTCTCCTAGAACTCACAGATTTAGGGGAACATATGATCGTGATAGCGATATTGATCATTTTGACGGATTCTAGTATTATTAATTCATTCTTTTGTTTTTCTTTCATTTATATAATTTAATCTTTTGTCGGTTCAATCAAATTTTGTGATTTAGCCTTTCAAGATGTGTAAGTTTTTTAGTTATTGATCATCATAAATAATATATTATAAAATTCATTTTTCATTTCTTTTTCCTACATTCATGTGAAGACTCAAAGTGCTATTTGAGAATTTTATTGAACTTTAACTGAATATATTATAGCAACACAAATTCTTATGATACCTACTCTTTATCATATACAGAGTGTTGCAAAATTATCTCAAGTGACCTTGGAAATATATTAACGATCACTACCGCAATGACATATCGTTGGAAAAAAAAAAAAACACCCAACATTATTTTAACATATACAGGGTGCAGCAAAAAAGTATGAGTCAAAACATAGTGTGTATCATACAAAGACAGGTGACATATATCCTTTGATGACAAGTGACATTGAAAAAGGCCTTATTCTTTCAAATGGGGTGTAGAGTACAAGTGACATCGTTTAAAATTACTTTATATACTTCTTGTGATACATATACTGAGTGTAACAAAATTATCTCGTAGTCAAAAGGACCAAATGTTGATCCTGTACGAAACACTTGTCACGTCAAATGTCAC
>CAJUYI010006826.1:0-13083 GCA_910591695.1 Galerucella pusilla
ATAATTTAAATAATTAATAAATAATATTTCGGCCAAAAGGCATCACACCTTCCCCTTTTACAAAAAGACTAAATTCCGTTGAGCTTCCTTCCCCCAATAAATAAATTTACAATTATCCTAAAAATAGATGATTATTAAATAATCTCATTAACCTATGGTAACATATATTTATAATCTAATGTATGTCCAAAAATTGTTTACGATAACTTAACTGTTTGTCTTGTTTATTTATAATCACTTAATGTTTTTGTTTATGATAACTTAATTGTTTATCTTGTTTATTTATAATCACTTAATGTTTGTTGTGACCTATTCGTAATTGTTTGTAAACACAACCGCACTTCGATACCACTTTACAATTTTTTTTAATTCATTTTACAATAAGGATGGATTCTGTTTTTGTGTATTTCTTTTATCACACCTGATTCTAATTTGACTTTACAGTTAACCTCACTCACCTCTGTGACTGTAAATGGACCTATATATTGAGATTCGAATTTGGTTCTATTTTCCCTCTTTACTAAAACTGAATCCCCTATTTTTAAATCAACTGGATTAGCTACCTTACTATTTTGACTTTGTCTACTAAGTTTATACTTGGTTAAATATTTCTCTGCTCTCTGATGAGCTACCTGCAGTTTATATTTTAACTCATTCTGATATTCATCAATATTATAGCATGGCTCTATGTCGTTCGTGAGATTCTCGGGTAAGTTAGCACGTCTCCCGAACAATAATTCAAATGGCGTATAACCATGATAAGAGCTTGGAGTCGTATTATAACAATAAGCAAATAATTTGCACCATTCATCCCAGTCATCCTTACTTTCATTTATAAAATGTCTCACATACTCATTAAGCGTTCTATGTAATTTCTCACAACCTCCTATAGATTGATGATGATATGCTGTTGAATACTTATGACTAATATTTAACATTTTGGTTAAAGCATTGAATATTTCATTTTTATATTCTGTGCCTAAATCTGTCCTAATCTGTTTCATCAGACCGTAATTTGGTATGAAATTTTCAAAAATTCCACGAGCTATCGTGTTCGCTTCTTTGTTTTTAACTGGAATTATTACTGCATATTTCGTTAATTCACATAACATTGTGATACAATAACGGTTACCATTTTCACTTTGTGGAAAAGGACCGACCGTATCTATATATGTTATATCCCATGGTTTTGCTGCTGTATCCGTTAATACAAATTCTTCTTTGTGATTATTTTTCGCTTTATTGACTTGGCACTTGTGACATTGCTTAATATATTTTCTCACATCTTTTTCCATGTTTTTCCATCTAAAATTCGCTCTTAATTTTTTCAATAGCCTGTTATTTCCTACATGACCTCCAAATAAAGGATCATTATGATAAGTTTCTAAAATCTGTTGCTTTTCTTTTTCTTCTTCCACCATCTTAGGTATATCGCAAATACATATTTGTACGTTTTTTAACGTATTGTTTCCTTTTTCCATAAACTCTTTTATAGTGCACTGTGTGAAAATAATATCATTCATATAAATTTTCATCCTTTTTATTCCATTTTTTACCGCTAGCTTATCAAGCTGAACTAACGTTTGACCTAAATCAAAGTTAATTATATCGGTATTAAATAAGGCTTGGCTAAATTTCATCCTGTATTTGATCCGTATGTTCATCCTTAACGAAACACGGTTATTTTCAAATTGCAGAATTGGTAATTTATGCGCCTCTAAATTATTCAGTACTTTATATACTGCTGGCTTGCGAATATCTTCCTTTATTTCTGTGGAAACTATTCTATCTTCTCTTGTAGGATGAGCTTTATTCTGACGAGTTTTTGACCTCGTTATTGCTAAAACGTGAGCATTATCAATGTACAAGTCTTTTAATTCATTCACGGATATCCTTGAAATGCTGTCCGCATAATTTGAATTTCCTTTCAAATATTGTATTTCGAAGTTGTATTCTTCTAGGTCTAGTCTAATTCTTGTAAGTTTCGAAGTTGGTTCTGTCATCGAAAAAAGATGTGTTAACGGCTTATGATCCGTTTTCACAATAAAATGTGGAGAGCCATATAAATAACACTTAAAATGATTAATTCCCCAATGGATAGCTAACAATTCTTTCATGATTATAGGTTTATTTAATTCGCTTTTCTTAAAACTTCGCGATGCATAAGCTATAGGTAGATCTATACCTTCGTATTCCTGGCTAAGTATTGCAGAACACGCAATATTTGAAGCATCTGTTGTCAATATAAATTTTTTATTGAAATCTGGATATTTCAGAATAGGCGGCTGAATTAATGCCGATTTTAGTATTTGGAATGATTTTTCGCAGTCTTCTGACCACTCGAATTTTACATTTTTCCTAGATAATTTATTGAGAGGTATGCATATTTCAGCGAAATTGGGAATGAAACGTCTGTAATAGTTACAGAATGCTACGAACCTTTTAGATTCTTCTGAATTTTTGGGAACTGGATACTGCTCAATGACTGAATATTTTGCCTTGTCGGGTAGAACCCCTTCACTAGACAAATTGTGTCCTAAATATGTTACTTCTCGTCTGAAGAATTGACATTTTTGTGGATTTAATTTAAGGTTGAATTTCCGACATGTGCTAAAAACCCTTTCGAGATTACTTAAATGATGATTTTCTGACATCCCTATTACAACTATATCATCCATATAAAGAAATGCTTTTTCTGGAGTTAATCCTGAAAATGCTATAGACATCATCCTTGAAAAACTATTTGGACTTATATTTAACCCAAATGGTAATCTTGTATACTGAAAGGAACCTTTTTCTGTGCTAAAAGATGTATATTTCCTTGAAGACGGTTCTAAGGGAATTTGATGAAAACCTGACATAAGATCTATGACTGAAAACCATTTCGACCTCCCTAGCTGATCTAAGATCGAATCTATTCTAGGTAATGGAAATTTATCTGTGACTATTTTCTTATTTAATTGCCTGAAATCTATGCAAAGTCTCCAAGATTTCTCTCCATTGATTGCCTTCTTGGGAACAAGTAAAACTGGACTGTTATAATCTGAGATTGAAGATTCAATTATACCTTGATCTAATAACTTTTGGACCTGATCGTTAAGTTCTGAAGATTGAGAATGTGGCGTGCGATAATTTTTAATATATACTGGAGTATCATCCTTTACCAATAGCTTTTGCTCATAAAAATTATTATGCGTTAAAATGTCATTTTTTAAAGCAAAAATATCTGAAAAATTCTCACAAAGATTTATTAGCTTATCCCTAACGTATTCTGGTACCTCTAAATTCAATGTTTTTCTTAATTCTTACTTTCATTCGTCACAGCATATACATGAAATAAATTTAAATCCAATATTTTAATGTTATTTGTATTTATCGACTTGCTTTCATAATTTGTATTTAAAATTCTGACATAAGGATTAGTTTTTGATATAATAGATCTTGCTATAAATATTCCTGGTAATAATTCTTGTTGCTCGACAACTTTATCCTGTCTTAAATTTTTGAAACTTTCTACCAACCGATAGACTTCACATCTAGGCGGTATTGCTATAGTATCGTATTCAGGATTATCAAAAATTTCTAATGTTACTCTATTCCTGGATTTGCAATCTATGTATAATTTTAATTCTGAATAATCTAAAATACAATTATAATTTCTTATGAAATCCCTACCTAGAATTCCATTCGTAGGTATAGGAAATTCCTCTTTCACTACATGAAAACAATGTCTAAATGCTACACCCTTAATAAAAAGAAAAGTTTCTATTGTACCCAAAGTTTTAATTTCTCCCTGAGTTATTCCTTTAATGTTTAAGATTTGTGTTGTTTTTATTAAGTGATGTGGAAAATTATCTGAAATTTTTAATAACGATATATCTGTACCTGTATCTAATATAAAAGTATCTATATTATTCGATATGTCAGTTTTAATTTGCACAAAGTTTGAAAGAGTTAAATCAAAGTTATAAATATAACGATTATTGCTAAGCAAGTTGTTTAAAATTTTGGATTTTTCACCTTTCTTTTTCAAAACCCCAATTCTTTTTGTTCGTCTTCCTCTCTACTTTCTTCACTTTCACACATTCTTACATTCCTATAATTATTGTTGAACCTATTGGTAGGTCTTTCTCTATACTCGTTTGAACTACCTTTATATCCCTTGAATCTCCTTTCTCCTTGATTCTCTTGAAATCTCCTATTATTGTCATAGTTACCTTTCCTATGAAAGTTATTTTCTCCATTATGATTAGCATAAGAATTTCTTCGCTGAGGAAAATACCTATTTCCCGACCAAAACTTATTCCTATCTGCCTTATAATGCAGAACACTCTCTGTTGACTGATTGTTTCCCACATTGATGGAAACCAGTTTAGTCATCACCTCTTGTGGTGTCGTAAAATTTCCAGCTGCTATAACGGTTTTTATCCGTTCTGAAGCTGCGTTGTCTAACAATGATTTTACTGCTGCTTCTGTAGTATACTTTGTTGCTAAGTGTACTGGCATTCCTTCTGCCAAATACGCGGCTTGTAAACTTTCGGTCAGTTTCTCCATTTCGGAAGCATATCCGACGAGATCTTTATTATTTTGCCTTAGTTTACTTAGTTTAGCACTTATCAAACTAGTGCTGTCTCCTCTGAGTCCTTTCTTAAGTGTATCGACTATTTCTCTCAGAGAATTCTCAGTAGTAATCAAAACCCTGGCTTTTCCAGTCAGTCTTGTTTTCACGAATAACACAGCATTTCTCTCATGCTCTGCTGCGTATACTTGAAGTAAGCTAACCGCATCTACAAAAGACTGTAGTTTGCTTGTATCTCCATTGAACTCGTTTGGTAATATCTTACCAGCTAAATTGAAAAAATCATTCATACTTAATGCCATTTTATCTTTGCTTGTTGCGTCTAATACCTCTTTACTAATTAAATTATTACGCGTAATTAATTGAGACGGAATTTTATACCGACAATCTAACACTTGAAATGCTTTCTCTACCTTATCTCTGATTTTGTCAAAATATAAAATGCATGTATTCTGCTGATCCTCGTCTAATTTATACCAATTCTTATTTATTAACTTAGAGAAATTATTAAATGAATCACACAACTTATTTATTATATCTATGTGACTTTCTGAACTTTTAGGAACCTCCTTTTTTAACACTCGCTTACTATTCTTACGTATATCTTCTAGAATTAAATTCAATCTAATCTCAAATTCTTCCCACGTTACTGCATTTCCATCACTCGAGGACATTTAAAATTAAATGATTCATTCTCAACAAAAGGAAAATTAAAAAATATATATATCAAATACTAACGCAACAACAACAAAACAGAATATATCCTTAAAGTTTACAAAAAAAATTCTCACCATCTTAAAGGTTCAGTGTGCTTTGCTGTAGGTTTCTTCTTATCTCCCTCTTCAGTTGTCTTCTATAGTTCTTATATATGGACCATGCGAATTGTAGCACTAAAACAACCACAATGATATACATGAGAGTCTTCACCTCCAGATCTGCTTCCATTTTCTCTTCCTGGACTATGAAATTGCTGTTGACCACACCATTTTCCTGGACCTCTTGCTTCGTTGACTTACCACCCATTTTCACAGAATTCCAATTGTTTGCAGGGTCGCCATGTAATGTGTGTATCCTATTATGGATACTTGGTGCATTAGAAGTGTGGAAGGGCCTCTGACTAGGTGGTGTTGCCGGTCACTTGGTGTGTCGTCTCACAGGAATAAAACAACTACTGGAATCATCGGGACATGTTCTCTTTATTACCTTACTTTACTATTATACATTAACTCACTTTTCACTAGTATTAATTAGAATCTTAATTAAAAAGGATTACGATGAATAGACTACATTTAGAATAATTTAGAATGAATCAGAATGAATTAGAATGAATGTTGAAACACTTTCGTTTAACATATTTATACGACGAGTCAAGTTCACCGTTTTGTAAACATAAACAATTCTGTTTACACACTCTGAACTTGACATCATACGTGAGACCTTTCTGTTTTCATATATGTCACCTACGCCTATGTCCTAGGTGTAGAACCTTATTTAGCATAGTCATCATTTATAGTTGTAATTGTATAATAATAAATTGCTGAGTTGTTCTTTTTCATATTTCTTCATTAAATTAATTCTCATGTAAAACAATCAGTTTAGAACTTGTATCCGATTTGATAAGTTGTCTTAGTTAATAAATCAGTTTTTAAAAAAGCATTTACAGGGTGTTTTTATATAATTGGCGCAGTCAGTAGGATAGTCAAACGAAGTGTTAATGCAAATAACAGTCGGTTCGTGTTAACGATTTATTGACTATTTCGAGTGAACAACGTTTGAACTCTTGGTTAAGTGAATTTAGTAGCTTGACTCGAAGATTCTCCTAGTTCAAGAACCCAGAAGACCCAAGTGAAGATTGGAGTGTTCCTGTACTTTTGAGCCCATGGAGAGGACGTTGATGATTTTACTGTAAGTGCTTAATGTCGTATAAAGAAAATTTTACAATTAATTGATTTTGAAAAACTTTGATTATTCTGATTCAAACTCTGAATAAGTTCTAGCTCAAATTTTATCCAAAAAAAATATATAGAAAACTAACTTCTCATAAAAAAATTTTTTAATCTTATTTCTATTTTCTTTTCTCCAACAAAATGGCTACACCACACGTTCCAATTTTAAAGAAAGAATTCTTAGATATGATACCAGAATTTTATGGTGATAATGCACTTCTTCCAAGATTTTTGGAAATATCAGAAAAGTTAGTTAATAAATTTTATAATGCAGCAGATGTAGGAGACTTTCAGAATGAATATCTGATGTCTAGTATTCTAGCTAAAATTAAAGGCGAAGCCGCCATAAATATTTCCTCATGCAATAGAAGAACATGGGAAAACCTTAAAGATGCGTTAGTGAACACATACGCGGATAAACGCGATATTTATACCTTGAATTTAGAATTATCTGATTTAAAACAGGGTAACGAATCTCCCTATGAATTTTATAATAAAATACAACAAATTTTAAATTTACAGATATCTCATCTAATGACTCATTCTAATTGTAACGAACAAATAATTTTAGGTAGTTATTTTAGAAATTTAGCTCTTAGAGTTTTATTGAGGGGACTGAAAGAACCTTTAGGTACACTTATGCGTACCAAAAATCCAGAAAATTTAAATGTAGCTTTAAGTGTTCTCACAAATGATTTCCAAATATACTTAAGTCAAAATAATTATTCAAAAAATAGATTTAGTGGCGTGAATAACCAAAATAAAAATAGAAATCAATATCACAATAATTCAAATTTTCCACAACAATTAAAAAATCAGTATAATCAAGGTATTCCTGTAAATCTTATACAGAGAAACCAACCATTGAATACTAATTTGCAAAATATGCCGAATACGTCAAGAACTTCACCTGAACAGAATAATACGAATTTTAATAGAAATAGTACCAATGTCTTCAAACCCGGTCAAAATCATCGGTTACAAAGACCAACACCAATGAGTGTATCCACGGCAAATACATTTAGGCCTCAACAAAATCAATATCAGTCACAGAATCAAAATAGTTCTGTGAGACAACACAAAAATTTTTTTTCTGAAGAATTACACAATTTAGATGATAGTCAATGTTCTAGTGAAGAACAAAATGATTTTTTAGAGATAACAGCCTCGGGACTACAAGAACTAGAGTAGAATTACTAAATTTAACAGATCCAGTAAGTGAATTACCGTACATAGTTTTTCCAGAATATAACTTAAAAGTTTTAATCGATACTGGGAGCACAAGATCTTTTGTGACACCAGAAATCGCAGAAAAATACTTTAAAAAATCTTTTACCCGAAAACCATTTCAAGTTACTTCAGCACTTGGTACATCTAGACAAAACTTCTGTACGAAAATTCCTACATCTAGTATATTCAATTACAAAAAACAATTTAATTTAGAATATTGTGTTTTTAAATTCCACAGTCATTTTGACTGTTTGTTAGGATTAGATAATTTAAAGAAATTAAAGGCTATTATTGATTTTACAAAAAATTCTCTCGTGACACCAAATAGTCAGATTAAGTTAAATTATTTCAGCATAAAAAAAAGAGAGCATAAATTGCACCGTGGTGCACCCACGTTGCGAACAAATAATAAGTCTGAATATAAAAAATGTAGCTTATGGTGATGTTATCATCCCATACACACAAATAGGGAAATTAGAAATTCCTGAATGCATAGCAAAAGTTGAGAATAATAGGGCTATTTGTACAATTCTTAACCCTACAGAATCTTATTTTAAAGTAAATTTAAATTGTTTTATAGAAGCTGAAACGTTTGATGAAAACGAACGTATTTCGAACGCTAATTTAAATACAATTTTCACTGAAAAACTTAAGTTTGATATTTCTAAAATTAGAACAGAACACATGAATTCTGAGGAAGTTGAAACTATATTGAAATTAGTTAAGGAATATACGGATATCTTTCATGTTGAGGGAAACCAATTAACGTTTACAAACAAAATTAAACATCATATTAAAACTACTAATGAAGTACCAATATATTCAAAGTCATACAGATATCCTGAAATTTACCGAAAAGAAGTACAAAACCAAATCCAAAATATGTTAGACCAAAATATCATACGACATTCTAATTCGCCTTGGTCAAGTAATATTTGGATTGTACCCAAAAAAAGAGATTCTTCTCAAAAACCGAAATTTCGGATAGTTATCGACTACCGAAAACTGAACGCCATTACCATTGGTGATCGGTATCCATTACCGGAAATAACAACGATACTAGATAAACTAGGGCGTTGTCAATATTTTTCAACACTAGATCTTGCCTCTGGCTTCCATCAGATCGAGATGGCTGAGGAAGATATTCCGAAAACAGCATTTAGTACAGAACACGGAAAATATGAGTTTTTGCGCATGCCTTTTGGAATGAAGAATAGTCCTTCAACATTCCAACGAGTCATGGACAACATTCTTAGAGGTATACAAAACGAAAAATGTTTGGTGTACCTTGACGATATTATTGTGTTCAGCACAAGCCTACAAGAACACGTAAACAACTTAAAAGAAGTTTTTGACCGTTTAAGAGAATCAAATTTTAAACTTCAAATTGATAAGTGCGAATTTCTAAGAAAAGAAGTCGCTTACCTTGGGCATATTGTCACATCGGAGGGTGTTAAGCCCAACCCTGACAAAATATTAGCTATTAAAAATTTTCCAATACCAAAAAATATTAAACAATTGAAAGGATTTTTGGGATTATTAGGTTATTATAGGAAATTTATTAAAGATTTTTCGAAAATAACAAAACCCCTAACTTTAAGATTAAAGAAAAATGCAGTTATAAATATCAAAGACGTGGACTATATAAATTGTTTTGAAATGTGTAAAAACTTGTTGATTAATGATCCAATTCTTCAGTATCCAGATTTCTCCAAACCTTTCAATCTTACTACAGATGCCAGCAACTATGCTCTAGGCGCTGTTCTTAGCCAGGGTAAAATAGGTTCTGACCTTCCTATTGCTTATGCAAGCAGAACTCTTAACGACTCTGAAATCAATTATTCGGTAATCGAAAAAGAGCTTCTTGCTATTGTATGGGCAGTAAAATATTTCCGGCCATATCTTTTTGGAAGGAAATTTACAATTGTTACTGACCATAAGCCATTGCAATGGCTATTTTCCCTCAGGGACCCCAATTCTAAACTAGTTAGATGGCGTCTTAAACTTGCAGAATATGACTATGATATAGTATATAAAAAAGGAGCTTTAAATACTAACAGTGACTGTTTGTCACGAATTCAATTGAATATAAACGAGACTGGATCAGAAATTCCAGGAAACTCTAAACAATTTTTTGAATACATGGAAAAATTCAATAAATCTCTCGAAAGTGATGATAACATAGAATCCGAATCACTTATAGTTGAGCCAGATGATGATCATAACGTAGAAGATGACGAGAATATCACTGTTCATACTAATATAGAAAATCCTATTGTAGGTATACCGATCTCGGAGTCAGCGTTAAACATCGGAAAAAATCAAATATTAATTTCTGTAGTTAAATTTGAACCAGCAAAAACTAAAGTTATTAAAATTTTTGAAAACAAACAAAGATTTCTAGTACAATTATCAGAAAATAACTTTGAACATGATGTTATTAACTTTGTCAAAGAATATATTGTTCATCCTAAAGTGAAATATTTCATTTATTTTGAAGACCCCATATATGAGAAATTCAGTGTCGTTATCCAAAATTATTTTAAAAACTCTCAAATCTCATTAATCAAATGTACCAAAAAATTAATAGATGTTCCGTTAAATGAAATTAAGGAGGTTATTCAAAACTACCATGAGGGTAAAACAAACCATAGGGGACTAGACGAAACAGAAAATCGAATTAAAATGCTGTATTATTGGCCTAACCAAAGATCATCAATACAAAATTATATTAACGAATGTGAGTTATGTCAGTTAACAAAGTATGATAGGAAACCTATCAAACCAATTTACAATATTACTCCAACAGCTACTAGACCTTTCCAGATTTTACATTTAGACACAATAACATTAGAAAATGCTAAATTTCTTACCATAGTGGACTCATTCTCAAAATATTGTCAACTTTATAAAATTAACTCTAGTCAAGGAATAGAAATTGTAAATAATTTAATAAAATATTTCAGCCACCATTGTATTCCAGATCAAATTATTTCGGACAATGGTACTGAATTAAAAAATACTGTTCTAAGAGAATTATTAGACACACACAAAATTAAAATACATTTCATAAGCTCGCAGCATCCAGAGTCAAATGGAATTGCGGAGAGATGCCATTCAACTATCATAGAACATATAAGACTTTTAAATAACCAAAAAGATTTTAAAAATCAACCCATAGAACAAAAAGTTAACTATGCAATATTAGCTTACAATAACAGCATTCATTCAGTAACAAAATTGAAGCCATACGAAATTATAACAGGTCATTTTGATAACAGATCACCTTTTGATATAGAAATAGATAAACAATTAGCTAATAATTACATTCAAAATCACAAAGATAAAATGAAATTGTTGTATTCGGACATAAACGAAAAATTACAAAAATCTAAAGAGAAAGTAATAAATAAAGCTAACGAGAATCGAGAAAAACTGCCGGAAAATATTCCTACAAAAATTTTTGTTAGAAATAAGCAGATTCAAGGAAAAACCAAAAACAAGTACCAAAGTGAACAAATAAAGTCAATAAACCCAGAGCGTAATACAGCTAAAATTATGACAAGACATAAAAACACTGCTGAAAATATACATTTGTCTAATATTAAACGTCCTAAAAAGAAATCTTATAAATTTATTTCAGATTCGTCGCAGTCGGAAATACCGCAGTCGAAATAAAGGACATAACACAAAATTTAGGAATTCTTCCTATCAATCTTGGACCTGCCAAATTGCAAAAATCCAGTCATACCTTTGTACATTTTTATGACTTAAACCCACTACTAGTAGAATATAATAATCTTAACTTACATTATATTAACGTTAGACGTAATATTTCCAATAAGCCATTTTTTCTGAATCTCACAGAAAATATTGTAAATATTATAGAGTACACAAAGTCTAGTATAGAAGATAAATTTGATAATATTAATATTCATTCGACATTAGATAGACAAAAAAGAGGTTTAATTAATGGTCTTGTATCAATAGTAAAAACTATTACAGGAAATTTAGATTATGAGGATGGGAGAAGAATTAATTCTATTTTAGATCATTTGAAAGAAAATCAAGGAAATTTACAAAATCAAATAAGTATGCAATATTCCGTTAGTCACCAAGTTATAGAAAATTTCAATAAAACAGTTCAAGACATCCGGTACAATGAAAATTTATTAAAAACAAAAATACTCGAATTATGGGATGTTTTAAATTATCAAGGGAATGCAGAAAATTTAATATACCTAATAGATGTGTTCAATGAACTTTTAATCACATTCAATGTAATACTAGATACTATGACAACAGTAGAAAATTCGCTAACGTTTTGTAAACTCAGAACTCTACATCCTAATATTATAAAATCTCACGACTTATTTGATGAATTGCAAAAAGTGCATTTTCATTACAAAACAGAATTACCTTTTGAAATAAAATATAAGAATATACTAGATTTTGAAGCAATCATAGACGTAGTTTGTAAGTTAGATAATAATAGAATAGAATATTTTTTATCAATACCTATAGACTATAACATTTTATTTAATCTTTTTTATATGCTGCCTATCCCTACGAGGGTTGAATCAGAATATGTAATACTAATACCAAACACAAAATTTTTACTCAAATCAGAAAATATGATTAAGCCTTTACACGACATTTGCATACGTAGTAACATTTTTCAATGTCCTAATCCTTGCAAGATAATAATAACCATTATTGCGAGGAAAACATTTTAATCTCAGGAAACTCTACAAATTGTCAATATACAAAAATTTATATAACAGAAAACCATATTGAAATTATTCCCGAAATTAATCAATTTTTGGCAATATTTCCAATTGAAGAAAAGATAATTATTAAATGTAAACAAGAGACAGAATCTAAAATCCTGAAAGGGATATATTTAATAGAAAATTCACAGTGCAAAATTTTTTTCAAAAACCAAGAACTAATTTTTCTACAAAAATCATTTGGGCAACCTTTCATTACTAACAACTTAGAATTGAAATTCAATCAGTTACATGTCTCTCCAATGAAGATAGACTTGAAAACACTGAAATTCAAAGACATTCCAAACCAGCTAGTAACACCAGTGTTTACTGAAACTAGCAATTTTCACATTCCAAGCATCTGGACTTTGACTCTGTATATAGCAATAATATTAGCACTTGCATGGACCATATTTAAGAAGAAGCAGAAATCAAGAAAGAAACCACCGAAATCCACAGCAACAGAAGAAAATATTCAGCTTCCTGGGAAAGCTTCATTCTGAAGGGGGAGGTGTCACCTACGCCTATGTCCTAGGTGTAGAACCTTATTTAGCATAGT